>DWQX01006689.1:0-11026 GCA_018245475.1 Pharmacophagus antenor | reverse complement strand
TAGAGCACTAACTTTTGGAGTTTTATTCAATTTTGTAATTTTTTCAAGGTGGTCTCAAACTTTTGGCCGGCAGTGTACATGACACATAATTTTGTCTCAAAGTGATGATCATAGTGCTGTATATCCTAATTAGCACTATTACGGTACATTTTGCTCGTCTCGTCACCACGAACGTTTGTCGAATAAATAAAATTATTTGCAAAATTAAATATATTGCATTTATAAAACATTTGATGTAAAGATAAAAACTTACTTTAGTTTGAAATTAAATCTATGCCGCCTCTTTAATCCGGGAAATGTAAGGAACGACGCGGTGGGGAAACTTCTAGCTCTCAATTCACACATTGCGGTCGTGTATTCCGCGTCAATTGTACAACCTTGACATAGGATCCCGCCCTCTCGTCTTGCAACGCATTGAGATCCACTACGGCATATTGTTCCATCGCCATTGAAATCGCACGTTGCTTTCGTTAAGATCGTTTCGCAGTTTGTACCTGAAAATGTGTTATCGGGCTCAAAGGACCAATCGTTAAGATTTACAGTTTTTGTTTGTATAAACAAGTATAAGTTCATATATATCTAATATGCACTAAAAGGTCAAACACATACATATATGACATAATAATAATGTTTGTGATATCAGTGCTACATATTTTTATGAAATGTTGTTTTTTAACATTAAATAAATATCACAAATCTATATAACACAAGTCCACGAACATCACAAATCCTGTAATTTTTTTCAATCCCTTTTTTGTGGTTACAGGTTTTACTTACAGGTAAATTATTATTAGTTTCAATTAGTATATATTTTAAAATAGAAGTATTTACCGGTGAAACTCGGAGCACAGACACAAGTATACCCTCCCTCTCTACGCATACAAGTGCCGTTGTTGACGCAGGGCGATGAGTAACAGAGATCCACTTCTGTATCACATAGAAAATGTTCTCTTAGACCTGGAATCAAAAATAATACCATAAAAGGTGCTTATCAATTGTAGTAAAAAGATACGAGCCTGATTTGCTTACAGTATTTGTACAAACCTGTAAAACCTTGGGGACATTGACAAGTAAAAGAGGTTACAGGATATATAGGTCGGAATAATACAGTGTCGCTATTAATAAATCCGGAGGCATTGCCAAATTTTAGTACAGTAAGGCATTCTTCGTAGTTAAGACATGGCTCGTGGATGCATATGTTGTCATCGAAAGGTAGAACCTACAAAAAGCTTAATATTAATAAAAAAATTATCTTAGCCGTTTTATTTTATTTATAAATGAATTTCTTATATCCTATCTAAACTTCAAAACTTCCAAAAACTCTAAATTAATGTATACTTTATGTTTGTATTTTACGAAGAAAAAGGATACATTATTCTTTAATTAGCAATTATGACGACACGGTCTCTAAGTCGATTCCCATAAGAAACTTAAAAGGAGTTTAAAAGTAAACATAATGTGATTAAGAAAAATTAAGTACATAATAAAAGTATTAAACACTCTCCTCTTAGTTAACTTCCACCTAGTGTTATAAATCAGAGAGTAATTTCATTATCCACAAGCCGTCACCCGCTCGGTTATTTGGGTGTGGTAATCCTCTGTACAAATTCAAAGATCGATTCGGGTCCATCGACACAGAGAATGAAGTTTCATTGAAGTTTGAATATATTCTTTTCCTTCTATTAGGAGTCCAAAATCCTTTTCTTAGTTTAATAACGATACTTCACAAAAAACACACCCTTCAAATTTTATGTCTCTATGATAGCGGCTATATGCTGTGTCGATATATAGGTAAGTCAGTACTTTAAATTTTGTAAGTATATAATATTGTCATCTTCGTTCGTCTCTATCAACTAACCTGTACAGTGGCTAGCCGCGCAAGCGTGGCGCGATTAAGGTACAGTCGCTCGCGTAAGTGTGTAGGCGAGTAGAACTGTGATATGTCCCCGCCGGCGACCAGCTCAGCCTCGGGTCTTCGAGCCGAGAATGACACGTTCAAGATGTTGCCAGTGACGTCCGTATCGTCCTAGAAATGGTACCTTCTATTAAATTTTAGCAGTAGAAAAGTATGAATATATACCATAGGTTCAACATAAATACTGATCTTTCTATTAGAAAATTCCTAAAAGTTTTATAATTCCTTCCGTTATTACTTTTTATCTTTAAAAAACCTTCTTTATAGTAGGATTGGTCAAAGAATCTAACACGAGTGAGTTACATTGAAATTTACTTCTAACTATAATTTTTTGGAGACTCTTATTCCCATGCTTAAAATTCTACTTTTTGAGCAGGTTTTTAACACTTTAAATGGTGTAATATGGTGTATGTGAACAGTTTTAATTGGCATTTAAATATTTTTTTCTTCGCAGCAATAGTACGTCATTCACAAAAATACCTAATATTTTCATTACTTACCTGTACGCTGAATATATAGATGTTCTCTTTAGGGCAAGGTATGATAGCGGCTAGGCCATCAATAAAAAATCCCAACAATGGCGAAAGAAACTGTTCAGCTGTCATGTCATTTAATCTTACTGTTATTGAATTGAACAGCATTTCTTCTGTTATAAGTCTCACTGACAGTTGCATCATTGCTTTAATTTCGTTAACACCATCTATTAAAATAGAGCGTATTTAAAAAAATATATATATTTCACAAAGTTGTAAACCTGCCAACGAGATAAACAGAGCTTCTATAAATATTCTCAGTTTATTATTATTGATTATAATAACTGGGTTTGTTATTATAATCAACAATATCCTCCAGTTATACCACTTTAGGGAAAAACTATCTATAATTAAATTATCTAAAATTAAATAATTCTTGAAATAATGAGGAAGATAAAGATGTTAAGATGGCAAAAAGATACAAAATTAGAAATATTTGACGAAATATGTAATAGTAATCAAAGAAATTTTGTAAGTTGCAAAGTATGACGAATAAAATATACCCTGGGCAAAGTATTAATAGCACATTTCATTAATAATGTCAATTACGTTATGAAACATTGTTTTTAATATAATTAATGTTTAATAAATCATTACTATGCGGAAATGCATACCAGTAACAGATATTTCCATTGTTGCTAACTTAGGCACATTTGTATTAAGTTGCGGCGAAAGAGTCATCGCCCCTGTGGTTTCATTCAAAAGTACTAGGTTTGCATTGTTTCCTGAGAGAATACGATATTGGAGCTGTGGAACAAATAAAAAATGCAACTCAATTAAATGAAAACATATATTTAACCGTTCCGCGTGCAAGTTAATAATTTCAGTTACTATGATAATATAAGAGATACAAAGTACACCATTTAACTTGTCGGACTATGCGATCTAGTCAGTCGTCATGGTTTCTTGCTAATGTCTATATTACATAAGTGTGGGGCACTTCACAGTAGAGATGATTTTATACATGACAATATGTTTTTAATTTGTAGTGAAGTCTAGATGGTGGCACGGGTTTTCGAACCTACGTGACTTACCAGCCACCAGCTTACATCAATTTTTGCCGCCATAACAGTATGGCTGCGTTCCTGCAGTCATACATGTGAAAGTCGAAGTATTCTGCGCGAACACGCTTTATCAACTATGGGTTTAACTTAATAGCATGTGAAATGGTGGTCAAGCGTTAGTCCATATGCAATATGAAACAAAATGACGTACACGTGTTTGGAACTCCACGCGGAAAGTTAAAGAGTGCCATTAATATCTAAAATAATTTATCTTACCTTATCAGATACATCGGCATCATAAGCGGGAACCTTACCAAACGGTCCTACGGGGAAGCAATCTTTAAAATTGTTGAAAATGATTTGAAAATCTTTCATCATCGGGGCGTTGTCGTTTACATCGGTCACTAATATTTCAACTCTGACGTCATTCCACAATGGTGGGCTGGCTGCCCTTATAACTAATTCGTATTTCTTCCGGGGGCTTTCATAATCAAGATCTACCATCGTTACTAACTCTGCTTTGTCAGAGCCTTGTCGAGTTTCTAATGAGAAACTATTGGAGTCATCGCCACCTGCACAAGAAATATTTTGTCTCAGAAACGAGTTTCTTTTCCAATAAAATCTATTGGAAAAAAATAAATAAATAGTAAAGCTCTTTTACTAAACAAGCATTTGTAAAAGAACTTACAGTCCATAAAGTCCCTGTGGTTTTGTGCTATTAAAACAATTAGTAATGATAAAAAAAAGTTGCGGTAAAATCAAATAAGGTTTAAGAGAACATAGACAAGAAATATTAGGTACAGATAAATAACAGAAGTATTGCAAATGTGATTTATTAAATCGTCAATAATAAAATAAAATTTTCTAAAAGATTATGACAACGTCTATAGTTGAGGCTTGCACATTTGGCAAGGAATGATTTCGCTAACATATCAATAATTAATTAACATTCTTCTATATTTAGATTATATTTTATAAGTAATTGTGCCAATGAACTCAATGACCACTACTTGTCTATTCTACTGTGCTTTGGAGTTACTCTATATAGATTTGTGTCTTATTTTACACTTGCGAAAATAAAAATAAATAAATACCTTTGATAGAGTAATGTATAACAGCATTCGCCCCTTCATCTGGATCATGTGCGCGTATTTCTCCGACAGTGGTGCCTATGGGACTGTTCTCCGGTATGTAAAACGTGAGGCAGTCGCTTTCGAAAACAGGCGGCGAATCGTTTATGTCTTCGACTTTTATGTGAATTATCACCTATGTGTTAGAAATAATGAACATTATATCAATCAGTAAACAAAACTCAAAATAACACCGATAGATAACTATTAACTTAAACTATAAAAAGGCTGATAATCTACAAATTGTTGAGATTATGACTGCTTCTGGCTGAATGCCAGACTGTTCGTAGTGCGGTGGTTTACGGCTTGCTTTGTAATACAAGTACCTGATCTCTTTCCGGGGGCACATGAGCAAAGAAGTTTTGATAGCAGTAGGATTTTTTTTAACTCTAGCTAGTTACCATCTTCAATGTCAACGTGCCGCCATAATGCTGTGTTCCAGCAGTTGTACACATGTCGGAGTCAGTGTACTGATGGCGAGCGCGCTTCACCATCTAAGGTCTAATTGTCACTTAACATTATGTGATACAAAGTTGCCGATAAAAAATAGTTACTAACGGTCGAACTCTGCGGCGGTGTCCCACCGTCGATCGCAAGCGCTTTGAGGTCGTAAGTGGCAACCGACTCCCGGTCGAGCGGCTTGTTGGTGCGCAAAACGCCAGACGCCGGGTCGATGACGAATGAGCCCTCCTCGCGGTCGCGCGTCTCCAGCTCGTAGTGCACGCGCCCGTTGAGACCGACGTCCGCGTCCGTAGCGCTCACCTGCGTCACCGAGGTACCTGCAAGGTTCAATTAATAATTATTCCATTAAGACAAAGAACGAATTTTGCCAGGGTTTTTTTATTTATTTTTTGAAGGCCATTCGTAACTCTTTCAACCTAAAAATATACCCTTAAAAGTAAAAAAAACACAGTTCACACAAGCTAGAGTATAAATTTATACATTAATATGGTCTTCTCGGGTGTTGGTGCACAAGGCAGCGTTTTCTGTCCGCACTAACACTGCAGTTTCTTACTCCAACCTAACACATTTCTAAACCAAATCTCAAATGCCTTGCTCATCTAAGATATGATTGGCATTAGCCATATTAGTCACTGGTGAATGACAGCCTAAAATGAAAGATATTATATAAAAAAGTTGTTAATTTTTTATTTACACAATTTTAATTTGATGGTAGTGGGCTTCTCATTGTTATGCTAGCACCTGTATACAAAGTGCAAAAATGCGCGGACTTAATGAGATTTCTTTAAAGAAGTTCGGAGCTCTTAACATGTCAAAATAGATTTGTAGAGAATTTCTTGACATAATTCTTTATGCATTCATTGGCAATATGCAAATAATGTGTTCCCATTAATAGAGAGTAGTGAGTGCAGTTAAGAAATATACCAAAACGTTTACACACTTTTGATTGCTGGATGAATATTTATGTTCATAAAGTCATTTACAATGATTGTCAGGTTTAGTGCGAATAAGTTTCTTACCTACTAAAGCGTCTTCCATTATACTAGATGTGTATAACTGTTGCTTAAAGATGGGTGGATTGTCGTTCACATCTACAACTGATATTTCCACATCCGTTGTGTCCGAAAGGGAGGGAACTCCTCCATCGCGTGCTGTCACAGTTAACAAATACCCTGGAAATTACATAGTTTGTTAATATATGGTACTAACCATCACCCGCTCACTTCTCTAGGCGGGGTAGTTCTTTTGTTTAATATTAAGATCCCCTCCAGGATACCTACACATTATAAAGAACACCTGCCTTAATTCCATGTCTACTACACTACACTAGCACCCACGGTTTAGACTGTGCATTGTTTAATAGGTCAGTCAATCAGTAAATCACTTGGGACTTTGAATTTTATATTCATAGGTTTCGTAATTTTCTTAGACGGAGAAAGTTATTTTAGGTTTATTTAACTCAAAAAAGCATTTATTTAGTTGGAATTAATTTATTCATCTACTTTCGATACAATATTTGATAAAATGAAATATATCTCTTATTTACTTTCTGCTTTCAACAGAATTTAAAGTGTCTCGTAAAGTTTCAAAACAACAGTTAGAGTGTAGAGTACAGAGTATCAAATTTTTAGTCTTTTATGTAAGTTCTAAATTTAGAAACATTATTCTGTGAGTTATAAGACCTTTTCTCACTTTATTTTAAGTCACATCAATATTAAACTTTCTGTACTTATCTAAACCATTTGTAAAATATCAAATACTAACAGCAGTGCTGATATATTATGTGAAATAAGTGATAACATGTTGCTTACCGCTCATAGTCTCTCTGTCTAGAAGTTTGTTGGTGGTGATGGCGCCAGTGTGCGGGTTGATGAGGAACTCGTGGTCGTGGTGGGCGACAGCTTCGTTCGATATTTCAGAACTAAGGCTGTATGTTATCTGTGCATTCACTCCTACATCACTGTCAGTCGCTGACACTACGAGAACCGTGGTCCCTACTGGCGCGTCTTCAAATACCTGATAAGAAAAAATTAATCCATTTATTATGTAAGTAATGATGGTTGTTTTTACATTTTTTACGTCTGTTATTTCTTTGCTGTAATTTTATTTTAAAGAAAACAATACATTACAGAATCACTTTGATTTACGATGTTACTTTCAGTACCAACAAATTCTATTTTTTATTTCTATAATATATAGCAATTGTTACTCTCTATAAAATGTTTCATTTTAAACTTATATCATGAACAGAAAATTTAAATAAGCACAATTATATATCTTTCCGTACAATTTTTTTTGTAATGTTATAATAAGTGTTATTATAGCGTCATCTATGGATAAAACGTGTAACTAATAACTAATTCTTAATGAACAGTTGCATAATTTGTACATCGGTATCGTAGTGAGACGAACTGGGGAGAGGGTTTTACGCTCTCTTAATAATTTATAAAAAAAAATTACCGAAGCGGTGTACGGTGCATTTTCGAAGACGGGAGCATAATTGTTGGCGTCGGTGATGTTGATGTGAACCATGGCGGTGTCGGATCGTCCCCCGGAGTCGGTGGCCGTGACGGTCAACACGTAGCGTCGCTCCTGCTTGAAGTCTAAGGGCTGTGCTACTGTGATGAGACCGCGGCCGTTTTGCGATGTGATGGAGAACCGGCCGCGGGTGTTGCCACCCGTTATCTCATAGTGCAACCTGACAGAAATATAAACATAAGCAATATTTGTTCTTTTCTAATATCGCACATATTTTCAGATAGTCCTCAGTTTTTTTTTATATTTTATTTTGATATGTAATGTTATAGTACACAGGTAGTACTGCAGTGCCCATTTCTATCCAGATACGACAGCTTGCAAACATTACTAGGTTTGGGTTTAATAAAAAGCGGTCAAGTAAAACTAGTGTTCTTCGTAAACGTCGTAACTAGGCCTTCGTAGTCATGAGCAGCTATAATATCACTGCGAGTTTTGCTTTTGCAGCCGTTATTTTGTTAAAAATATTTAAACCTTTTCATTATTATTAATAAATAAAGACGTTTTCTATTGCGAATCGTGATAACAATGTATACGTTACGTCTAAAGTAAAATCACTGTACCTATTGTCCTCGTCGGCGTCAGTCGCGGTAACAGTGACGACGGGTGTACCGGGGGACTCATCTTCGGCTAACTCCACTTCGTATTGCGGTGGTGAGAATACGGGGTCGTTATCGTTCACGTCCTGCACCACCACTGCCACGGAGGCGGTTGCCGAGCGCGGAGGCACACCACCGTCTGTCGCCGTTACCTGGACAATGAAAATTTTGAATCATATCGACGTTTTGCCTGCCAATGTGGCTCAGTTTACCTCTTACTATAATACTTATTTCGTACCAGCCTGGCTAGCTACTACCTTAAATGTCAACGTGCCGTCATAGCAGCGTTGCTGTGTTCCAATTGTCACGAGAGCTAGAGAAGTGTTCTATCCGAACACGCTTCACCGTGTACCGTCTCATTGTCACTTAACATCAGGTGAAATCGAGGTGAAGTAGTGGTGAAACTAATCACAACTGTATGAATCGATGACACAAATACTCACCGGACACGGATTTCACAAGTCATACCTACATAAATTTGAAATCACCGACAACGAACACTGTCCCTGCGACAATCAAACCACTCAAAATATCCCACATATACTAAAAGAATGTCCCATATTTAACAAGATCAGATCCGAATATATATTTTACTGTGAAATAAAGAAAATAGAGCCTTTTAATCTACTTACCACAGCGAAGAACGAAACAGCTATGAGCAAATTTATAAAACATATTGACACAATAGTGTCAAGATTAAAATCAATCAATGGCAGATAACAGGAGCCACTTACCAAATGGCAACAATATACCTCTATCAAATAGCAGGTACAGAGTTGACCACAGTATACCAAAATAACAAATACCGCTCCTTCAAATACAAACATGGCACTTTAAATAAAACAGTACATATTAAAAAAAAAACTGTATGAATTGAATGATGTTGATTAATTTGTATACATTTGTGAATCTTATTTATAAAATTTGATAAAATTTAGCTCATCATACCAAACCAATGGTGTTAAATTAAATTATTAAATAACAGTGACTGTATTGTCTTAAGACGATGAAGATGTTAGAAGAAAAAATTCTAGCTATATTATTCTATATTTTTATTACTACTGTATAGATGCAGGTTTAAGTATTTCTCTATAGCTTTCTTAGATATAGTTCTGATTTACCTGTAGCTGGTATTTCGCTTGCACTTCCCTGTCCAGCTGCCCCGACGTGTACACCCATCCCGATCGTGGATCGATGCTGATTGGTAAGTCGTTATTTCCGTTGTACTCCTTATCAGTTATTGTGTACGTCAGTTCAGCATTAACACCCTCGTCCGCGTCATACGCTTGTACCTGAGCGTAATTAATATTTATAAAACTAGCTTCGACGCTTACGAAGTTTGGGTGGATTATAGAAAAAATATTGAATGTTACTCCGAAGGAATGAAAGAAAATATCTTAAATACCATTACTCTCTTATAAGTACCGAGCGTTAATTAATTGCGCTGCTGGAGGTATAAGTAGTAGGAGTCTGGATGGGGGTAGTGTATTTCACCCGCTTGGCTAATTACCTCCCTCATTTCAATCAATTTCGGCAGTCATACATATGAGAGCCAGAAGAATTTTGGGCGAACACGCTTCACCGTCTAGGGCTTGATTAAAATTGAGGTCGATTGTTAGCTCGTAAACCAGAAAATAAATACTATCCGGGGTGATAAGATATTACTATACCCAATTTCATTAATCTGTTAAGCGAGTTTTACCTCTAGATCCGTTATTGAGAAAATACTTCGATTCAACAAGACACATTTTTCAGAAGTTTTGATACCATTAGCAGGCTCAATAAATGGTATTACGATAAGTTTGTTATACGACGATGACGTTTTTTTAACGACCAAATGTTATCGTTTCAATCAACTTTAATAATTTGCATAATTGACATGAAAAAAAAATCAATAAATGTAAATTATCACGACCTGTTTAACAGTTAATATTCGTGTAGTAGTGTTTGCAAGATGGGGCAACACAAAACTATTAAAAATATCTGTATTAATTACATTGTCCATTGTCAAAAGGAATTTCGAATGAATGGTCAATATATAGAAATGATGTTCTAAGATTTATTACACCTGTGAATTAGAATCGAAGCATTTTAATTAAAAAAATTAATGTGCCTTATTTTCTTATACAATTTACTATAAATTAATCTGATGCTCGTAAGAATATTTTTATAGTACCCAAATTTTTATAGCCTTGACACATTTGAGTCACGAATGAAAAGGAAGTTTGTTCGGTAGATAAAATTATTGAATTTTAAGAAGTAATGCAATAAACAATGTTGTGAAAAACATCGCATAAAATAAATATGGAGAGTTTTCCAAGTTTTGATACTAGCTGTCGACAGTCCGCGAAAAGACCAGAAAATATACATGATAGGTGTTTCAATAATCCTCTTTTTTATTACCTATGTAAAAAGGTAACGAATTGTGTATTGTTGTATATTCTGTCAGACGGTTGTAAAGTTGAAATGTGTCCATTCTTCCCGCTCGCAAGTCGAGCAAGCTCGCATAAAGCGTCCATTACTCACCCTAACGATGCTGTAGCCAACGGGCACGCTCTCGCTGACGGTCTCTTGAAACAGTGAAGTGTAGAAGCGCGGCGCGTTGTCGTTCACATCCTTCACGTTAACCAGGAGCTGAGTGGTGTTAGAGCGGGACGGACTGCCGCCATCTGCAGCGACACGACGAACATGGTCGCGTAACTCATTGAAATATGTAGCGAGCGATAAAAATCGAAGCAAATAGCAGTTAAGAAGGTGAATATGTTGATTAGCTACACTGCCGGCCAAAAGTTTGAGACCACTTTGTACACAGGTTATAATTTGCAAAATATTTTAAATCTGCGTATGA
>DWQX01006688.1:0-11027 GCA_018245475.1 Pharmacophagus antenor | reverse complement strand
ATTATAAGAAAATATATTATAAGAAGTAAATTTTTCGAGTTATGCTTTTTTTGCATAACTCTTTCTGACACGAAGATCAGACACCTTATGTATCGTTTGTTTTTGAGTTTTTTGCTCTATACTTATAATTTGAGCAGATTAAATATTAATTAATAATTCTCTCACACATTTTAAAAAGTGTTTAGCTAGTCATTATGTCGTTATAATTTATTTTTTTCTGCAGTTTGTATTAATGTATTAATTAGATAATTAAAGTAACGCTAGCTTTATGTTAGTTGCAACTTTTGGGCAAAATCTTTATAATGTTACGAAGTTGGTGACGGTAAGGTAATGAGCCGGCGCCGGCGCGTGAGAACACGTCGACGGTGGAGCGTGACGGCAGGCCAGCGGGCCAGCGACACGCCTGCCGAGCTAATCAATTCGCGTCCAAACGGTACGCCGGATAATCTACGTTCACGTTACTAACCTACGTAGTTTGATCTTCATGAAATTCAAATCATATTAAAATAATCCATCATCAAATGTGAATAATAATAATCCACCAAAATAATCCAAAAGAAAGTAAAATAGACCTGATAACTTTTTAAAAAAAAACTTTCAATACAAACAAAAATTAATTTTCTAATTTTCGCTTTGTTGAATCGCAATAACTACCTACCACTTAACCAATATTTTAATGCGTTTCACCATTACACGTGGCACTTTCAGAAGATGTTACGGGTTTGGTAGTTTGATGTCTTACGACGTATTGAGTCATGGACTTCCGCAAAACGTTTGAATCGATAAATTTAAAAAAAAAGTGTAAGAGGTTACTCCCTGACGAATCCCCGAGTTCTAAATGCTAACACTATATTTTGTACCATTTTAAATATTTTTTCTTATATTAATAAAATGTGACAATTAGTTGACGTTTACGCCAACGATTTTAAATTTTAAAGTATGCCATGATGATGAGGTCTTCGATGATGATAGAAAGTTTTTTAATGTAAAAAACAGCATTATATAAGAGATAGCTAATTATACTATAGTAACCTTTCGTACAAAATAAAACAGATCTGTTCAAACGTTAGAAATCTACAATGACAAACATATATACGCAGCACTATAGGTTTGTCCGCTTTATCACCTAAAATCACATTATCACTTAACACCAGGTAAGATTGTGGTTAAGTATAAACCTATGAAACGTAAAAAAAACACTTTTTTTTAGGTCATATACTAAATCAAAAGCAAGTAATTAATCGATGCGAATCCAACTCGACACTTGACCCACTCCAGAACATAATGTGTCATCTTCGCGCAATATATTTATGTAACATGTCCTTGTTTCAAGTTTAGGTGTATACACTTAGCAACACTGTTAGCAATGAACAACAAATGTGTTGTTGTTCTTTGCTAACAGTGTTGATCTTTAAGTGTATTTTAATACCGTTGATGTACTTTGGTTAATTTTGAAATGTTTTTTAAATATTACCATGAAGCTCTGAATGACTGAAATATTTAGAAAAATATTGTAATAATAAGCATTTGTAATTGTTATAACAGTATGCAACAATACAAAGATATACCACTCAGAAAACGTATCCATCTACTAAAAGTTTTCTCATTTTATTTCTTCTAGTTAAATGTATATACTCAGTTTAAATTACTTAATGAACTAATAAACTTTTTACATT
Organism: Pharmacophagus antenor; assembly: GCA_018245475.1. NCBI lineage: Eukaryota > Metazoa > Arthropoda > Insecta > Lepidoptera > Papilionidae > Pharmacophagus > Pharmacophagus antenor. The sequence continues at coordinate 9,351 of DWQX01006688.1, read as the reverse complement.
ATGCAGACGAATTAAGAATTTCGTGAGAATTTCCGAAGAAACTAAACAATTGAGAAAGAATGCTACTTAGCACCGTTTCTCGTGCTCCTAACGAATTTAACACGTAAATTGAATTACGTGAACTTAAAAGTGGGGCCACGGTGTACAGACGTATATGTTGGGTGAGTTGGCGTGGCCCGCGAACGAGGCGGCATCGACCGCTCAGCCTCCGCGGTAGTGTTTTAACAGCAGTTAAGTAAGGGTTAAGGTGATTAAAAGCACCAGAGCGCGTGCCCCCGGGCACTCGACGCCCGCGCGTATATCACATTCCAATTTAAATTAGTTTTGGAAGGCCGGTTTGTGTGCCGAAATGATCGCCGTGAACTTACTTTAGCTGAGCCCCATATTACTTAATAGACGCTGTAAAAGTAATTTTCATCGATGACGACAACGTCTATAATGGTAATTACGTTTGATATACAGATCATATAAATATAGAAGTACGTTCCAAAGTTATAAAATAAGCAGCTTCAGAAGCTCGTCTTGTATGTCATATCAATTCAATTCCAGCCGCTCCTGCAGTCCAGCAGGAGTCGAAGTTAGAATAACGATAGTTAGTATAGACACCTGGCGCCGTTGCATCAAAATTTACGATTGCTAATTGAAGAGTGCGTTTGTGCGGTGGCCTGTCGACTCACGCCGACCGCACGCGATACCAACCGTTTCAACGGATCGGTGCGTTGCCGAAACGATGCCGCGTAATTTCTGCGCCTCGCCGCAGGCCGCGTCGAAATTACAACACCCGCCGCCCGGCATAATTGCGGACGTTCGACGTCCAGCCCGCGTGTGGGAACATTGGCCGATTTATTAAGATTTAATCGCATCCAATTAAAATACGCATTAACAAAAAGTTTATGCAAATTCCGGCGATGACATGGTGTGAACGAAACGCTGCGTTTCTATGCATCGGCAGAGATATTCGGTAATATTGTTTCACAACAAGAGTACGATCACTGATGTTATTAATGCTACATAATAAAGGTATCGCTATGTCGTTTTAAATAAGAGAGGGTTCACAGAGGCCAATGCGGCACCTATAGCCGAATCTCGAAGAAGCAATGCGACGATATCGCCTTCCCACGACAGCGAAGGACCTCCCCGACGCGCATACATTACCGCAGCACGCATTGTCGTCGTATCCCCACCCCCTCTCCACCCTCTTCGGCACCCCGCGCTCCCCTCGACCAGCACACGAGGCCACACGCGTTCCCTTGTACGCACCACAACCAATTGGAAATGAGTTTAATTATTCCCGCTACGAAAGTAACACTCGTATTTACAATCAATTAATAATTTATGAGATTTTTATTGTGTGGTGATCCTTATAAAAGTAAAACGTTATCTTTTTATCTGTGTGTTTTTGATCGGACCTTCCAATTAAAGAATTGTTCACACGAGAAATAAATATTTTGTTACGGCATAATTTTTCTAAGCGCCGGATCAGGTTTCTAGAATGTTCAACAGGTTCAATGAAGGTGTTAATATCTCAGTGATGATGCAGTTGTCCGCGGGCCCGTTCCGATTGCTCCAGAAACAGGATTAGCATATTAATGAAGGGGCGTGCCCTACTACGACGGGTTGCACACAAATCTTGTCCAGCATCTCCCACGCGTACCTCGGCACTGTGATATATGCTTTTTATAATAACCAATTATAATGTCCACTTAATAATCATATAACTTGGTCTAGGACATATTAAGTTCGATGTCATATATAATGATTTGTATATAAATAAAGATAAAATATTAGCAATATTATTAATAAACAAAGTGTATTTAAAAATAAACAAAGTACGTAATAAGTGTACGTAATAATTAAAAGTAACCGTTATTCTATATATCCTCTGTTCTTACTGTTTTTAAAATCTACCTCTACATATTTAATAAATACTTTATACATAGACCGTAAAACAGCCTTGTCGACTGTTTAAATAAAACTCACAGGCTAATTTAGAATACTGAAAAATAATCATCACAACTCAGCACAACTTTAATCTTAAAGATAGGGCCTCCTAAAACGCTTAGATTGTATACCTCCAAAACAAAATGCTTTAAAGCAGTGATATACAGTGCTAAACACATCGAATGCACATGTTTATCTATTTAACTAACTGGAATCAATACTCTGAGATATAAGTAATAACGTCTCATAAATAATTTGCTAGTTTTTATGAAGTTTAAATAAAAAAATTATGCCGATAAACATTGGGTGTTACGGTGCAACAATGGTGCGGTGACGTCCTTCTTAAAAGATATCAATAGAGGAATTATCCTAATCGATTAACTATTATAATTCATCAGCTATTATAACCCTTTAACATAAAAATTTAATGAAACAACTAATTCTTAATTCTGTTATATTAAGCTTGTCAACGAAAAAACAAATAACTACATAAATTGCTAAAAAAAGATTTAACAAACTTGTAGGTAGAAAAGACCTTTAACGTACTCCAAGTACAGTCGTCACTGGTTAGCGTTAGAGAGAAGCAGGTACTGGGTATAGGTGGCTCGATTAGCGCGGTAACGAAGGGGCGGGCAACTGGTAACTCACGCCCGCACAAAATAAATAATGACCACGGAATGTACGAGGGATAATGGACCACGAATACCAATGGATAGTCGATCTCAAACGCTAAAACAGAGAAGTCTTTACAAGAAATTATTAAATATCAGGTGTTTTACTCACTAGTGCAGGCAATAAATAAATTATTTAATTAATATTTATACGGTCCTTTCTAGACGTAATGTTTGTATCTATAGCTAGTATATTTTCAGTTAAACATACTAGCTATAATTACCTTTATAATGTAGTATATTATATCAATATATACTATGTATAAGAAACAAGTTAAATTATCATTGACGTTAACACAATTTTAACTTTTTCATAAATATTACATAACTAGTCATACTACAAATTATAAATAACAACACTGGTAAAAAAAAGTTAATAATATCTATGCCTGAAGTAGTAAATACTAATTAATAGTAGATACTTTTTCACATTAATTTTCAGCTACCGAGTGAGTAAAATCCTTCCAGAGATACATGTTTAATTATTACGTAGTCTACTTTTAAGTGAGCACGTCCAAAATCTATACTAATATTTATTTCACAACACACTATTTGTAATATATAATTTAATTAATATCATAGGGTCCAACTTAATTAATCTTGCTATATAATATATTTATAAACTGGCTAGAGAACTTATTGAATAAATTATTCGCACTATTTTTCATGGTATAACATGTCTCTAGTCCCTATAGAAAATGGTATAGGTATAGTTAGTGCACACTCAAGAAAGCAACGTATTCAAATAAGTCTCCATCCTCAACTTATTGCCTTTGCCGTCTATAAAGTCTTGGGAGTTGTTTGGTTATCCTCTAATTTACAAATGCCGACCAATTAAACGTCGAAATATAAAATCGATGATATTTGCATAACATTTAATCCTGTAAGATCTTTAATTGGTTATTTATTCTGCGGAATCATATGATTAAAATATACATAGTAGGAATAGGATTAAAATTTATCCACTTAAATAAGACAATTTCACAAGATGTTAAATGACAATGGGATCGTAAATGGTGAAGCGTGTTCGCCCAGAATACTCTGGCATTCATGTCTTTGACAAAACGTAGCAACGTTCTTATGGTGGAAGGCAGACAGCCAGACAGATTTGAAGAAATCCTACAACCAATCCGACTCCACTACTCATGTGATGAATGGTACCCAGGAACTCTCCTTTACAAAGCATGTGGTAAACTACCGTACCATGAAGCTTGTCATATATATTTAATGTACCGCGCTCCTGATGGGGTCGTGTGTACCGTGGCTAACATCTGCATTTGTCATTGAAGTAATAGAACTATACTCAAAGGAGCTTACACAAAACTTTAAGACGCTATTTCTACTTCTTTCACGAGGGTTACTAATCAAAGAATCAATCCCGAATTCCGATAAAATTCTTCAACACGCTTTCAAACAAAAAATAAATTTAACGCTTTGTTACTTTTTTTATTGAACCACTTACTATCTAGTATTACATAAAAATTTTCGGAATTTTGATTGGCATTTGATACTTGCAAGTGTAGGACTTTACTGAACCATGAAATTGTACTAAAATTGACAATTGAAATTTCTCAAAAAAACCTTTTGTACTTTGTGCTCATTTAATTTTACAGCTAATGATTATAAGACTTCTTAAACATCTAATGTAACAATTTATGTTAGGTGGAGCTTTTACGATTTAAAAGTATTGAATCATTTAAAACCATTATATATTAGTACGTACAATTTTTTTTTACATCATTATTAATATTTTATGACATAAAATTCCATATTTTCAGAGTAATAAACTGAGTCAATAATTTTTGAGGAAGATTTTTATATTTTAAATTATTATCCAAGAGTATAATGTCACATCCATTCGATTAAATTTTTATGAGTATGTGGAGCGTAGAGTGCACGGTGGCCGCTATCTTACGGGAGGATCGCGCTCTATGCAAATGTAGTTTTTGCCAGCTACCAATTGAGCAGAACCGAAGCCGCAACCGGTGGGTGGCCTAACAAGTGGCTATGGACTTACTTTCAGGATATTTAGAAAAATAATCTTATTTTATTGATTGCTTTAAGCTAACTCGGTTTTAACCTATATTTGTAAAATCATCTCAATAAATACAAATATAAGACTAAAATTTAAAGTAACCCCAAAAGAAAGCAATAAAAACATAATAATCTCACAAAATACAAGAACTAAATCTGCGACACAGATTTCGCACATTGAAGTTTTTATTTAAATTGATACTTCTTCATTTTCTTTCTTGATTTAAATTGATAACAATCTTCCACGTTATTCATAAAGACGTTCTGTTCGTTCCGTACACAATCGTTGTTCTAGTAAATACCACTAATTGTTCAGAGACACAACACAAGATGTGGATCGCAAGAACTGGTTAACATATTATTATAATATTCAAAATTGCCCTCGCAGCGACTGAGTCATGCTCTGTCAGAGTTTTATGTTCAATTTCATTTAAGGTCCGTCTCTACTAGTTTTTTTTTTTAATTATTAGGTACTAAAATAAATATTGACTCTTCACTCTAAACAAATCATTGTGTGCTTTAAAGATACATTAACACAGGCAGATGTATAGTTAACAAAATTTTGTTCTGATGCCATGATTAATTTTTGCAAAGATATGTTACACTTAAAAACTTGCTCGTAAAACTACTGAATTTATGTAAACATTCAATTCATCAGGATTCGTTTGAAGAACTCATCCAAAACTTTCAAGCGCCTTATATATACCTTGATACGGGGTACACATTATTTTCATGGATTGAGAATAATAGGAAGATTTATTAAAAGTTCACCAATCCATGTCACTGTGAGTGCATTGTGTATGTCTCCATATCATGTGAGGAGATTATACAAAGTCAATAAGTATTGATAAGAATATGTTGTTACCAAATAACATAACTATAAAATACATAGAGGACTTAAACAAGTTAAAAAGAACCACTCACCTGCGAAGGAAAAAATACTATTACTTTATAAAGCAATATATGTAAAACATAACGGTAACTGTTTAATTTTGTTTTATGAATGTTTATCATACATGTAATCAAATAATTTGGAATGTGTCAAGGACTCAAAGCAGTTTCATGTCTGTGATTAAATTTAATGCACGAAAATAGCCTAACAAAAAATAAGATAATTGGAACAGTAATTTTACAGTTTACAGCTCTTTTTTTAATATAAATATAGTTAACTTGTCAAATAAAATTTTTCTAAAGGTAGAAATCATTACAAATTTATAATATCTATGTCGGTTCTTAATTCTAGTGCACAGAAAAAGACAACGGTATAAAAAGAAAACAATCCCAATTTTCTTAGTTTTCTGAATGAACATTATAAGTGAAAAGAGACAATGTTCATTGCGTTCTGGTCGTTAACCAAGGTCTAATTGTAATGTAAGTAATAGAGTAAATTACAGGAGCAGAAGAGTCAATGATGCGCAGACATAACATCAAGAGGTACCATGAAGATGATTTGCAAGACGTACTAACTGCACCAGAATCTAACGCAGGATAATCTGTTTTCAATTTATTAAAACACGTTAATTTAACAAGTGACGATATAACACTTACATGAGGCAGAATTATATATTGGTATCATTAAAAATTAGTAAGTATTTAAGTACGGACGCTGCACCTTAACACAATATTTTTTGCGCGAAGCGGCCCACTGCGACAGGACTATAAATTAGATACGTTGAAATGTTTGTGTTGTGGCGTCCGTGGCGACTGTCGCCGACGCCGTACGCGCATACATTAGTGCACAATACCGCGGGGGGCGCCTATTGTGCCCTCACACTTAACGACCCTCTCTGTCCCCGTCTTCCTCCTCTTTCTCATCACGCCTCTGACGATAGACCGAGGAAGGAAGTGGAGGAATTATAAAGCCGTCTCACCATTTTCATTATTTGAATTTCATTACATGACACTAAAACTAGATTTCTTGAGAGCTTAAATGACACTAACTCCCATATATATGACAACGGGAAAAACGATTCTGTTGTCCAATGACGCAATGAAGATAATACGGATACTGCGTAAAATTATTTAAGGAATGTTACCTTTTACTTCCTAAAGTTTCTGGGAAAGTTACATTGACCACAATCGTGCTCACGTATTCATTTTCGTCGAAATAAAATGCAAAACTTTTCCGTCATTTTATTATTCACAACATTATATTAGTCCCAACGAATATTTTCAAAGTCAATGTAGGTATATATGTATCACTTCTATTCTTTAATCATGAACCACCGATGAGAAGTTTTTTTTATATCGATGCGTATCTTTTTAATTTTGTTTTTATAGTAGGCCGCGTATAACTTTTCACATAATCGAAGGAAGAAGTAGGTATTCCTAAAAGTTGGTGCACAAAAATTTTCATATGAAAAGAGGAAAGATAATTTTGCATCTGTAGATAATTTCTTTTTATTTTACGTTGCCCGTCGATTTTCGGTTCAGGCTTTTTAAAAATATTATTAAAAACTTCTTTTTATATCGAACTCGTTCACTTACATTAAAGTTGCGCGCACACATAATTTGGTAGTTCCTGTGGGTTCAGCGCCGACTAATGACCAGATAATCGAGCGGCAGGTGCGCAGGGGCTGCACGCTATGCGCACACGCCAAGCGCCAGACCCGCTTAAATACAAAACCTATCAACTTTTTACGGCCATAAAAACTGTAATATCAACAGTTACAACGCTTACCGTACGATCCAAATCCAGATCTAAATAGAAATACGCACTGCACGCATTCTTTGCACAGTCTTTTTTTATTAAAAAAAAAAACAATTCACAGGCCAGTTATTACTGGCGTGTGAATTGAATAATTTTATTTACAAATATATCTGTATGCTTTATGACATAATTTAAATTTCACATAAACTATGTTAATATTGAGATATATGAATAGGTATGTGTGATACAAAGAATAATCATTTTTCGGAATGTCAAGGAACCCTTAGCAATGTAAGTTGCGCCTAAATCGTCAACTTTCTAAACGGATACCATGTGACAGCTGCGATCTGAGTTTTACATATGATGTTCATCATAATTTTTACATTGGGCAAAATAAATATGAAGCCCCTGCAAATATGCATTAAATCTAAGTGTACCATCTTTATTTATGTATAAGTATTTATTACGAAAATAATTTGAAATATGAATTCAAAACGTAAATAGTCAAAAAAATATTATCTTTATGCACTATGTTAACATACTAATGTATATGTATAACATTAGAAAAATTTCAATATTTTTTGTAAAAACGATTTCAAGTCATATTTAAAGCAAATGTAGAATTATATATATTATTATCTAATTACACTTTTTATATCTTACACTATTAGTATGAGTACTACAGTACATATTTTTCCTACTGAAGTAATAACTTTTATTAATGGAAAAAAATTTAAAAGAACAAATATACTATCTGATTTCCATGATATTTCACGAAATTAAAAAGTAATTAAAAACGAACCGAACAGTTTTCTTAAAAAAGAGAAAATTAATTTCACATGCATATTATTATAATACTCAAATATTGAACTTTATGTTCAAAACATTTATAGTTCAGCAAGCTGTTATGGATTTTTTCAAGACCACCTGGCATGCACCCGCGCCAGTGTTAAGTATAAAAACCCATAGAAAAACCTTCCTAATATTTGAATATTGTTATAAAAAACAATTATGCTTACCGCACGTCACCTGTCGCCGGCACGAGGTACACATTTGCATAGAAATAAATTTTTAAGGTTGCCTTTTAACAATACTTGATATTATGATAGGTGCGATAAGATTCAAGCATATTGAATAATAAATACATAAAGAAAATTAAGCTTTACTATTATAATGTATTCGTCAACATGAGGAGGTTACAAAACTTACAAGTCAAAAATTTATTGCGGACTCAAATAAAAATGAAACAATTGTGTTTGTTTTAATGTTTAGTAGCACTACAGTCAACAAATACGAAATGAATGGACGAACGTATATTTTTTTTCCTATTTCAACGGGTTTCTGTAAACAAGATGAACTTTACCAACAATAACAATTAATATCAGCTGATGATCCGTGTCATTGTCTATTGAAAGCTGGCAGTCGCGCGCGTGTCAGCGGCTATGTAAATACGCGCGCCCGCCGTCCCATTGTCATTGAAAACAATCTGTGTTGTGGATTCCCCTACGCTGACTAACAACAAAATACAACTAGACGAGAGCTACGTTTACCTATAAATGAATAACAGATCGCTTTTTTAGCGCGTTAATACCAAAACTCAATTTTCACACTTTATACAATGTGTAATTACGTATCGAATTGAATTAATTTACGAATTTGTTTAAATTATAACCTGAGAAGTTTGAACAAATGGAACTGATTGCTAATTTGAACAATTTGTTTGTTTGTTTACACAACCCAAAAAAATACAAACTTAAAAAGGTTAAAATTAAAGGAATAATGAAAAAGGAGCAGTACAAAGAGATACTGGAGCGAAACGCTGTTCCTTCCGTGCTACGTTTGATTGGAGATGGGTTCATTTTCCAACAAGATAATGATCCAAAACATAGTTCTTAACTATGCAGGGGATATTTAGAGCACAAAGAGACGGAAGGAGTTTTGAAAAACATGGTGTAGCCCCCTCAGGGTTCGGATCTCTATCCGATACAGCTTCTGTGGGAGGAGATGGACAGAAACGTCCGTAGTCATTGTCCGACGTCAAAAGAAGACCTCTGG
>DWQX01006687.1:0-11028 GCA_018245475.1 Pharmacophagus antenor | reverse complement strand
CAATTATCATTATTACCTCCCCCTCTCACTCTCTCAACTTTATTTATATTATTTTTTTTTATTCTCTATTATTTAAATAAATAAATAATTAAATCCATACTATGTCATTAAGTAAAAACTTCGCTGAAGAGACTTTCCTTCACCATATGTCAGTTTACGTTAACTGATAATGAGGCCATAGATCGTGAAGCGAGTTCATCCAAGTTAATTCTGGCTCTCACATGTATGACTGCGGGAACGCAACAATGCTTTATAGCGGCAGATTTACATTGGGGGTGGTAGATATCCAGACGGGTACGAAAAACACTACCACTATCCAGAATCCACTACTCTTGTGGCCTATGAATCGAACTGGGGATCTTCGCGTTATATGGCAAGCAATAAACTATTGCGCGACCAAGACGAACAAAAAGAAAGTAGTATTTTCGTATTGTTTTATTATAAAATATTTGTAATTATTTTTTGTTTACTTACTCGTTGTTGGGGATAAAAGTATTTATTAATCATTAGTAGATAGTCAATCTACGTCCTCATGTACAGTCAAAACAATAAACAGGAAATATAATAAATAGGAATAAGTAAGAATAAACGTTACTTATTTTAATTAGCGAATAAAAAAAATATGTTCCGTACTGTTCAGTTTTCAAATTCCTTGTCAATTCGTTTCGATTAGCATAGAAAACAGTAAAGTTCATCTCATTGATATTCTGTAGTCGCGGCTACAGGCAACAGTATCCAAACACAGTGTAAAATCGCTTTCTGAAATAGCGAACAGGTGGGGTACAAAATTCGAAACGGTTTTGACACACCATTTAGATGAGGTAAACAATGATAAATGAATTTTCATACCCGAAATAATAGTCACGTATTTGAATTTCGTGCGGTCAACACACATATTTATAAATAAATTTGTGTTACTATTTATGAAATTGCATAGTCATTTTAAAATAACTCGAAATAACTAGAAATGAGGTTATGTAAGGATAGATTATGCAACAACTTACCCTTTCTTCTATTTTACTGATGTATATATTTTTTTTATAAAAATTTTTACTCATTTATAGATTATAACATTATAGAATAAACTGTGGCAATAGAAATCTTGGATGATGATACAATTTTTTCGATTCCGCCAGGCTAGCTGCCACCCTCAATACCAATCTGCCGCTATAACAGAATTGCTTTGTTTCACATATTTGTTCCACACACACACACAAACGTGTGTATATATATCTATATATATATATATTGTCTGTCCGTGAGGAAAAATATTCTGGGCGAGTGCACTTGTACATGTACAGCCTCATTGTCACTTAACATCGTGTGCAAATTGAAGTGAAGTTCTAGCTCGCTACTGATAAAAAAGAGCCTTTGACAAACATCACCACTTATAACATTTTTTTTTTCAAAATATGATCTAGTATACATAGATATAATGTATCATATTAAGTTATTGATAATATGTGTGATAGTTAGTGATAATATGTCGTGATGTGGAACTCGTATCATCTCCTGAAGATGTCACGTATAACGACTAAACGCTTTTTGATCATATTTTGGTCGTAGTACGAGTATTTGCGATTAAAAAAAGCGGAAATCAAAAATCTATTTTTTGTTTTATTAATTTTTGCAGCCGTCAATTGCCACAGTATAAAAATTTGTGTCACTAAAGCTTTTAAACTTATTTAAATTGTGTACGTACAACTGTAGGATGAAATACATTTTCCCGCATAATCTCGAAGCGTTCCCATTAAAAATTTTACGACACTAAATTTCATAACGTTGTGTATAATTTAGATAAATTCATAACAATTTCCATGCAAATTTGTACGGTCAGCATAAAATTAAAACTGTGTTAGTTCACTCTACTAGAAAGAATATTTATCTCAATACATATTTTGATTTACATATCATAATGTTATACATATATATTACAATGACATAATTATTTCCTATCTCACATCTCTTCGGTAATTGAAATAGAAGACTTTGATTAAATAAACAATTTATTTTATGTACCCGATAATGTATTTAGGGTGAACTGAAAAAGTACGCATAAAATATGATTCAAAAAGTAGACGCTTGAATAATGTTTCAATTACTCTGAAATAAACTTTCCACGCCCATTCTAAACAGATATTCTGAACCAACCGGAGACTGATCTTCCGTGATAAATGGTTTTGCCCCTTCTTATAGATCAAAACAACAATAATGAATGTTTTCTATCTACAAACTGCAAAACTTGTTTACATTATGCTTAAGCTACGAATAACTATTAAGACTATTTTCGTTTAAGTAAAGGTGAATACGAAAATACTCTATTTTACACAATAAACCACTAAAAACGTTCATTTCGCAGATTATTGCAAAGCATCCTTTCATTTCTGTGGTACTCTGTTGTGACATTGACGCATGGTCTAATTTATAGACCAACAGCTGTTATTGTACGTATCACAACATCTACGCTTTCACAATTTAGGGTCTAAAATGCTGTAACACATCGGCATAAATGCTATTGTCCAAGTTTGTATGGCACTCTCCACGGACCCATTGTCCCTTCTTATATAAAACTGCGACAGGCTCTCATACTCGAGTGAGTTCTTCACGCCGCAACGTGATTTATATGAGGCTATACCTTCGGATAAATTTATTCCCTGTTATAATGAAACTTGGCGAGGACAACGTAATTACGTAACGTGAAGTGATTAACATCACATTATTATCAAAATATATTTTTACTTTACATAATAATTTTCCTTCATTATTAAACTATTATAATTCTATTCATATGTCATCATTACAGGCTACCTATTTATTAAATTCAAAGGTCTCCGATCTCTTCAAATTGCTAATACATGTTTTATTTGTAATGACAAAAATTAAACGATTTCACAAATTAAAAATATGATGAAATTATTGTTCAATACGTCATTATAATCAGATATTATATGTTTCTACAATCGTTCGTTTTTTAACCGTAGGGCATCGCGCATCGTTTTATTGATCATACTAATCTATGCTGCGGTTAATGTGGCTGAGGCAAATGTCTAGCTTATTCATTCGCAATGCTACGTAGAGATTATAGAAGTCTGTTAGAATAATCGATTGGCTATTTCACTATTTAGAAAACTCGTAACATTTTCAATAACTTTAGATAACTTGAGCGTGTAAGCTAGATGATCCACTTACATAACCCAATACATAATATAATAATAAAAATATCACTACTGGAGTAACTATTTTTCAATTATTGCTTTTTAAGTATGAGTTAGAGAATTATTCTGTTTCCCGCCAAAGTTTTACTCTTTTTTTATTTTACTTCACAATACTATGAGAAGCGTGAGACAGACAGTGATGCCAATCGTAACGCGGAGGACCTCAGTTCGATTGGACCATTGATTCGAGTGGAGTCTGGATGTTGGTAGCTATCACCCTCAATGTCCATCTGTCGCCATAACAGCAATGCTGTGTTCCAGTAGTCATACATGTGAAAGCCAGATGTATTCTGGGCGAACACGTTACACCCTCTAGGGCATCATTTTCACTTATCGTCAGGTGAAATCGAGGCCAAGTGTTAGGCCAGAACCGATAAAAAAGATGTCTTGTACCTCAAGTCGATAAACGTAGTCGGCTTTTTAACTATTTTCACATAACATTATTATGCATGGGCATAACACCAACAGTCTGCTACCGCTTTGTTACACAAAAAAAATCTAGAAGCAAATTTCTAGAATATTGATGAATATATAGATATCCCTAACATATTGCTAACACAAACGATCGCTTGTATGCATAAATGGAAATTATTGTACAATCGACGTTTTTAAACCGCGCATGTTGGCAGTTCATTTGCATGGGACTTTCGCTGAATTTAATTCCGATGCAAATTTAGAGTAAATAGCACCGCAAAAGCTACGTCTTTATTCATGACTAACCATGCCCGAATTTAACTTCTGTAAGTTTGCACCGAGTTTTGCTTCGCCCTTAGAAGTTAATCGCTAAGCTAACAAGTCATAGTTACAATTAAGTTACATGTTTACGTGGTACATTGATGTCAGCGAGTTATAATTCAAATGCCATAGTTCATTTAAGATGTAGCATAAACCAAGCTCTTTTTTTTCTTATTTGCTCTTCGGATACGTCGATCCATTTAAAATCTTACCTGACGTTATATGCTTATAGTTAATAACAGAATTTTTCTATAGTAATTTGAATAAATCTATGGTGGGCTTATTAGTAATATTAGTTTTATTATAATTCCAAAAAAAATGTATATTGTGTTTAATATAATTTGATAAATTATTTTGATATGATTGTATGTCATTATGTATTAAAAATAACTAATAAACAATTATCATTCGCGATATGCTATAATTTTCTTCTAACATAACTAACATGAAACTTTCTTTGTCCACAGATTTGCGGTTCTTCAGTGCTTTTACGCTTTGCACTGCTTTGTGTGAATTAAAAAACTTAGAAAGTGTATGACGAACGTCAACGTCATTTAGTGTTAATAATAACCGTTCGATTTCGCGTCAGTGTATTTGTGGATGTCATTAGTAATAAACAAGAGTGCCAAAATAGATTATTAACGTAATTACTTAGATTATTAATTTGAACTGCAATTAGTTTTGCAATTATCACACGCTGCAGACGTCTCATATAATATAACTGGACTTACAAAAACGTGTCAGATGCAGTTTTAATTATTGACAATTTGGATAATGTCACAATAGTTCTGAAATAAGTGCTTAATTAGTGTGAAGAGTCTGCTTGTACTGGAGTCGAGTCGATGATATTATAAGTGAGCGATATCAGTTATGAAGTGCGATGCAGTGCGCGTGATGGTGGCGACGTCGCATTAGCCGTAGCGGGGGCGTTTCGTGCAAAGCTGGGTGCGCAACGCCACGGCGTCGTCGGTGGAGGGTCGGGCGGGCGCGGGCGGGGAGGCCGAGCCCGCGCCCTCGGCGCCCGACGCGGAAGCGCCCGCCAGGCGCCGCCGCCACCGGCCGCTCTACCGCCGCTTCTTTAACTACATCCGCACCGCCTGGACCGGCGTCAAGTTCGCACTCGGTAATTTATTCCGTATGCTTTAATTATGCGCGCTCGTCCTAAATTTCAACGGGAACTTTGAGCGAGTTAACATCTAACTTACATTACGACAACGTCACCTCTGAAATATGTGTTATTCCCACTTTATATCTTCGGTGTATACCTATATATGATAGTAAGAACATACGTACGCTAACAAGTTTAACATTTGTGTTTTATTTTGATATAACATTGCTGCTGAAATAAAAAGTAAATTGGCCATATTTTTTTTTTCTATTACATTACTGATTTCATTCGACATCAGTAATGTAATGACAAAAGCAAATAAAATAAAATTTGTTTGGAGATAAGCGTAATACACTGGAAGAATAAATTATATGAGGATGTATAAAAATTAAAGTTTAAATCTCTCTTGTGTTGGGAAAATATTCTCTGTGGACCAAATAATTTCTGTACCTTATCGTATTTTAATTAACCACAAAACCGAATAGTAACTATTTATAACATCGCATATACATTAAAATCAGAATTAATAAAATCGCAATAATAAGAAGAGAAAGTAATTAGAAACTTTGTTATGTCAAGCGAAACCCACGTGAACAAAGTAAATGAGCTCGAATTAAACGCTTGAGTCAGATGCTACATTAATATTCAATGCAACAAAAACAGTTTGACATTATTTCGGTATGCAAATGCTTCAAGAGCGACCACCCCTTGTTCGCTTTGTTTGATTTCAATATTAGTCTTTCTTATTCTTTTCTTTTCTAATATTTCATTTATAACGAAATTTCATGATTAGTCGGTGTAAATTATCTCTAGAAAGTTGTTAAAAATTTCATTTTTCTATAAAATCACATAATATCATTTTTTTCAATAATTTAGGGTGTGACTTGTGATTTAAAAATCGCAAATGGATGGATAAAATAATTTCACTTTATACAATATTATGTTTACTTCTATAAATATAATTGGAACCGTCGCTTTAATCCATATTGATTGTGCTTTTAAAACAAAATTAAAACTTTTTCCAGAACACGAATGCTATCAAAATCGTGTTAATGACGTATCCCAAAGTGACCAATGTAAATGGTTTGTTTCTTCTTTTATTTTAATATTCTATCAATTAATCTTATAAATGGATTCAAATCAACTAACTAATCAAATAATTAAGAAGTAAACAACTCTAACTTGACAAAACTAGTAATAAATCAAATGTGTGACCTAACAATAATCTATAATTACTCTTAATCTACCTCAAATCCTATCTTTTAAATACTTATTACTCACTGTTATATTAATATTATAAAATAATTACGGAATGTTAATAAAACACTAGTCGTAATTTTTATTCGTGCAACATATTTTTAATAGAAAATGAAGAAAAACATAACATTTTCAAAGAGCATTAAACCATAAAAATAATGTTAATAGGAGTTAAAAACAGACAAAAGGAAAGCAGGGACATTGTTGAAAGAACTCGCAGATTTGTATTCACTCTGAGAGCTTCATTCAAACGAGATTCCGTTATTGAAGTTTTTATTCTGTTATTGTAGGTTAAGCCACGACCTCTGCTTTCTTAAGTGCCTTAAGGGTAGATTTTATATTTTTTATAACAATTCATTGAAAGTCTCTCTTGTAACAAGTATTACAACAATGAAAATACACTTCGATCGCTTAATAGTTTTGTTTTTTTCAAGTCCATAATTATGTTTTTTTTCATTAGTGGTAAATAAATTACAGTAGATGAGGTCGAAGACGTTTATAAAGTTGTAGCCTAACGATTTCAAAACATATATGTGTAAAAATCAATTTATGCGTGCTGCCGACGAATTGAAGCAGGATGTATAAATGGCGTGTGTTATTTAAGCACTATATACACCACTACAACTACTAAAGTAAGCATAGCAAACGTTTCACATTCGATTTCCACGGTTGTAATCGATTAACCAAATTCTACAACGATCGAAACCTACTTTAAATTGATGCTAAATACAAATGATTAACAAACACACGTGAACAGTTGAGTTAAATGTAAACACGGCACTGTTGTAATGTTTGTTTGTTGCCAAATTGCGTCGCTGACTAACGATCATGCAATACTACGCTACCGGTCTGTGCAATCATTATGCGAAAACACTAACAACTTCTGAAACTATGTTTGAGGTGGATGCGTAAGTGCTTATGGTGTAAGCTCCACCTTTAAATTGTCAATATCGTATTTAAAAATATATATTTTATGTACATTATGAACCACATCAACTCTGCAATGTCAAACTTCTTGAACGAGAGAGAATAATTATTATGACTTCACTTTCAATTAAATTTTCGTTCCATACGATTTTAGAAACTCAATCAACTATTGTCTAATCGTAGAACATGTTACTAAAATGAACTGATTCTATTATTTAATCGTAACAATAAATAATTAATTTTACTTAATACAAGACAGGAAGTGTTATGTTTTAATGAAGTCCACATGGGAACCCTTTTAAATTAAAAAAAAAAAACATAAAATTTAATTCTAAATTTGATAATTATAATTAGAGTTATACAAAAATTAGCATTCTTATCTTTAATAGCTAGTGCAGATAAAACAAAATCACTGTTTAACTAAATTTGATCTAAACAGAAATGGGTTCATGATGACAAATATGTAAATACTGTTCCTAAACAAGAAATAATGATATTTAAATGATTTTTTGTGCCACAAGCGTTATAAATAACGAGTAAATCTAGATGTAGTAAAAAAATCGAGCATAGATGAAAATGAAAGAAAGAACAGCACAGTGTACGAGAACAAGTAAGGTTGCCAGAAACAGACGTTGTCCTCGGAAAGGATCCCGTTGTGAGAAAGCTTTGTTCGTTTTTTTTTATTTCATCTGGCACCACATTAAGACCACAGTGAAGTATACTTCAAATAAGTAGCTACATTTTCGTTACAAGTACACCAAAATTCATCGCATTTTTTCTAATTTACGTTTCCCCATTCTACATGTATGAACAAAAATTTCAAGATTTAATATTAACTTTAATTGACGTAAGAAAGATTTTTATTCAGAACACAAGATTAATAAAAAGGAGCATGTTTCAATCGAGGAGTAAGTGGTTTTTAGCAAATATTTTGTTGATGAAAACGAATCTCTAGGTTCCTTACCTTAAAATTTATTATCCCCATATTCAAACACAAACATAAAATTCCTTTATTGCATTGTATTTGTACAATCACTTTCAGTCAATTGTTTATTATAAGCAGTTCGCAACGTGCCCACATCTGAGACGAACTGACGAGAAAGTCGATAATGAACCAAAAAACTTTATGTACGAGTATCTGAACATATCCTTTACGCAACTTTACGCAAAAAAAAAAAATTGTCACTCGTTTGAGTTTTTTGATTACTATTAAGCCTTGACAATTTTCCACAAAAATGTTTTAGATTTTGAAAGGAAAAGCCGTTGATATTTGCACGAATTATAATTTTCGACCTTTGCATTCTCCTGTTTAGACTTTTCTTTTTTCTTATTTTTGAGAATGTTCGTCAACTGTCAACTTAGGACACGAGCTAACTCTGGTGCCGTGAAAGAGACGCACTTTAACAACAATGCAACGCGGCCGACGCTCTTTATATATGAAGCGGTAAAACAACGCTTCTGAAATTGCACGTCAATCTTACTCGACTTTTATGGCTCATTAACATATATACCATACCGTTCTTAAATATATTTTACTGCAAAGCTAAAATCCATTTGCGATTTCATTGTTCCGCGCTCCAGGTGTTGAAAACAATTTTCAACTTAAAACGGTTTCTCACACGAATCAAATTGCCTTAATTGGATACGCCGACGTTTATTTACTTCGCGTAAATAATGTGCAAACTTATTTGGGACACCGAATATTGATTATTTACGCCACACGTGCTCAAGATAGAAACAGGTGGAGTTGTTTAATGTTTAGAAAATACTTTGTGCGTATAATGTTTCTATTTTACAACGATTTTATTCTAAAATATATCTAATTCAATTAGTAATAAGTGTTTAAATTTAGGCGAAATATGGTAAGCTTATTTGGGCATTCAAATATATAGATATTTTTATGATTGGCACATTAACCTCCACCGGCTCAAACAATTAATTGAAAAAAAAATTTACATTAAACAAAACATTGCAAAAATCTATAAATTTTATCTATCTCTACGTCTTTCAATCTCTACTCTAGATAATATCAATATCTGTATTTATATCGTATTTAAAAAAAAAGTCAAATTTGTAGTCAGTTATATTTGTGTGGTCATCTTAATAATTGCCAGCTAGCGTCGTAACTGCGAAATGAAATAGTGTGCCTCTATTATGACACGATTAATAAGTAAAGATGAAATGATACCTCGTCGCTACAAATCTTAACAAACATTCAAATAATATTTTTGCAAGATTGTCTCAAATTTTTCCTTCAATATATATAAAAAGAATATTTTTATTACATTCTAATATCATGTAATTCGATCATTGGCATGAATCGTATAACTTAAGTTAAGGACTATACTAATATTATTACTATATTCTCTTGGGACATTTCTAAGAGAATATTAATCGCATTTCGATAACATATTAGTAATACTACTGCCATTTTGCGATGTACATTGTAGAGAAACGTTTTTTCTGGTAACGTAATTCAATATGAAATATCACTCTTAGCCCTGTATAACAGATGCGTGAGAGATGTTCAATTAAAAAGAAAAAAATTAGCGCAGCAGAGCAGAATTTATAAAACGTTACAACAAAGAGTTTGATTGCAATCGTTAATGAACCGAACGATCGGCACGGCTCCTCTGGAAATAGAATAATTGTTTACCGAACGTCCGCGCGTGTATACGGTGCGCATCACACTAGCCTCGCGGTGAATAGGCCTTAAAATCGTCAGGTGCCAATCTGTAAATAAAATTGAACGGACGTGGAGTCGAAAGCGATCATATTTAAAAACAAACATCAAAAATAGGTTCATATGTTTAACTATTTTTTTTTAAACATTCAAGCTCTAACATACCTTGGAAACGACTTCAGAATCGCTGCTTTGAATCTAACATTTTACTAACAATAAACGTAAGACATGTAAGTGAAAAACTTTAATGGTTTATTTTAAACTCATTTTTAATATTTAGTGACATTAATAAATATTATTAAAAAAGGAAGCTGTATGAATAGAACGCGACAAAAGTTTATTTTTGTTAAATATTTAAAAATTGCACTATTATTCCATTATAATTTACTTCGTATTAAAAAAAATAAAAGTATATCTATGTAATGTAAATATGTTATCATTTTACTCGCTTTTATTAATAATGACACAAATATTTGTCCGATATTCTATAAGCCTATGAGCTTGTTCCGGTTTATTTGTGACATTAAAGTTATAGAGTAACGTGGGTTACTTTTATATAAAAATAATCTGGATAAAAATTACAGGGTAAAAATGGAATCCGATAATTTCCAAAGCTATTACACGGTTCACGATAAAATTATCCGTGTACATAAAATTTTTCCACGTGTAAAGTTTTTAAGTTCTTTACTTTATTGCGACACATTACGGGCGATTTTAACTAAACATATTTAATATATGATAGTTAATTGACACTAAACTAAAAGTACATAAAAATAATATCTACGAATGAGACAACGCATGTGGAATTTGGCTAGTATCTATATAAGTTTTACTCGTTTTCTCTTTAGGTGCTATCTTCACTAATAGTTGGCGATCATCATGACAATTTGGACCTTCTACACAGTAACTATAAATAGCAAACGCATGCTCTTTTGTACCATTTACGTAGTTCTTTTAGCCAAAAGATTTTTCTTCTTCCCTGAGATCTCTTTCCTTGTATTGTACCTTGGATTTAGATTGGAATTGGATTAGCTGCAACAGGTCATATTTCTTGCTACGTATTATAATGTTTATGTAATCTTTAATAGTAGGTACGAAATCAG
>DWQX01006686.1:0-11029 GCA_018245475.1 Pharmacophagus antenor | reverse complement strand
CCGGGCTCCACTCACCGCCGGGTGCACCCCCCGCTCGCTTATTCTTAATTATTATTAAAAAAAAAAAAAAAAAACAAAAAAAAAATTTTGCCAAACGACACGAGGCTAACTTACATCCCCACCACTTCAGCGATAGGCAACATTACGTAACGCAAAAACTTTACCTAGACGTTGATACGAAATTGTAACCTTCGGGACGACCGCTCACCCGCCCCTTAACCCTTCGCGGACCGAGCGCCGTCCCCCGTTCCGTTGCGTCGTTTTGTTTTAAACTCCAAAACGCACCGTCCGTTCCGAATATGCCAAGCTGCACTTATTACATCTCATCGAGACTACAATTAAGACATAATCATACGAAACTGAAGATATGACGCGGCAGAACGAAAAGTGACGTCGAGCGACACTCGAAGTCTTTCCGCAAAGGGTTAAGGGTCGGCGACGCGGCAGCGGCTCTCCGGATGCTGTGGCTGTGGTCACTGTCCACCATGTTTATTCTATCTATAGAAAAAGATTGTGCGTATATCTCCAATGTGTCAAAAGGTGCCATAAGTGTTGATGTTACAAAACCGACACGCTTGTTTTTTTATCGGTTACGGGCTAACACTTGGCTTCGATTGCAGCTGATGTTAAGTGACAATCTACAGCCTACATGGTGGAGCGTGTTCGACCAAAATACTTCTGCCTCTGACACGCTCGACGGCCGGAACGCAGCAATGCTGTTATGGCGGCAGGTTCACCTTGAGGGTGGTAAGTAACCAGGGTGGTTTTCGAAAAACCATACCACCATTCGAACTACACTATTTCTGTGGCCCGACGATCGAACCCAGGACCTCCGCATCACGCGACAAGCAAGAAAATCGCCGCACCACGGAGACAGTCACGGTCGAAAAGGACAAACGTAAAGCTTTAATACATTTATAACATACTAAATAACATCATATTTCAACGAATACCAAGACAATAAATAACGAAACGATTCTAATAAAACAAACTCGGCAGAGTGCAGGGCAACAATTGAATTATGCCCGAAAACAACGTGAGTTAGGAACGTCCGATGAACAAACAGTCCCCGCTAAATTTTCAGTCGGCAATCCGATTATTTATCAGGGTAGCTGCTGTAAGCGTGATAACGGGAAAATACATCGTGTAACACAATAATACAGTGCACTACCCGATTATAAACTCTATAATATAGTAATACATTTTATAATACAATTATACACTGTATAATATTATAAATATACACTAAACTTATTTGTGGGTCTACCTGAAGATCATCCAGTACAAAAGTTATATTTGTATCAATTCGATACTTTTATTGATATTAGTTGTTTTAGTTCCCAATACAACTAAAATAACTAATATCAAGAATATTTTCAATCTATAAAATTCAAAATAAACTTTATTCGTAAAGAGTTTAACGCACAGTTTTAAATGGTTCTACCGCCGATTTCAATAATGTAGATTCTTCTGAGAGGAACCAGGTAAAAGATTATCAGAGTCACTTTTTCAATCATTATATTATTAATGCTTTGACATCCAAGCATTATTCAGAAAAAATAATTTATGAATTTTTAGATAACAAATAAAATATAGGTTCTAAGCATAATGACAAAATGTTTAAATACTTAAGTTTTGTATTATAAGAAAAACGAAAGTCGAAAAAATAGGTGTTCGTAACGGTTTTCAGCCTTGAAGACAGCAAAGGATTTGTTTATCTGTCACTTTTCACTCGTAACAAAACGACACCGCTGCGGTATCGCCAGACGTCAGTGTTAATACGGATTTTCTTTTAAAGCAATTGTAACGAATCTTTTGTCCATCAATATACGTCTCCAAATTAATCCACAAGTGAGTAACATGTTTTACAATCCAGAATATATCTAAATTTAAAAGTTATCAAAACCTGAGCAACGATGGCTACGCTGTAACATTCATCATTTATACGTTTCATGTTAGATTTAAATAGGCTTTTTATACTGAAAACCGGTGCGTATTCGTCTTAATGACAACGTATTAACTGAGCTAAAGCCATTTTGTATCGTTGCATTACACGCAATAGTTTTCTGATATTTTTATGTTTTATTAATGTATTATATCTATTTCTCGTTGTGGTATTTATGTATTAGTTTAACATTATATAATGATTAGTTATTACTAACTGCATTCGTGATAGTTTTTGTGTGTGATTGAATAAAGGAAAAAACGAATTTATCTATCTAATAAGTTATATATTTTAAATTAGTATATTTATTGTGCATTCTAACTGAAGTCGTCCTTTGCTTATAATTTACGTAATCCTCTGTCATTAATTTGCTTCACAACTTGCTGACTAGAAACAAAAACCAATCATTAAAGTTAGCCAATTTAAACTGCAAACTACTGATGTTAGGAGGGGTTCGTTTAATTGATATAATTTTTTTTTATCGGTCATGAGCTAACACTTGGCTTCAATATCACGTGATGTTAAGTGACAATGAAGCCACAGATGGTGAAACGTGCTCGACTAAAATACTCTCACAACTATGACTGCCGGAAAACAACAATGCTGTTATGGCGGCAGATTAACATTGAGGGTGGTATCTGGTCAGGCTGGTTTGACTTACACTACCACCATCCAGACTCCACTACTACTTTGGCCCGGGAAACGAACACGGGACCTCCGCGCTACGAGACATGCAGCTAAACCACGCCACGGAGACAGCCAAAAAGGCTAATAATTATTGGATAAGTGCAATTCTATATATTTCGGATTGTGTTAGAGCTTTTCCGCGCCCGCCCGTCTAGCTTTGTCTAGCAGACGCGCCTGTAGAACTGGATACGATCACTGTGAAGCAAAGTGTCTTATTTCTGATAAAGCGACAATACAAGAGATATCACACTTCAGCAGGCTTCACCACCTCCAGCACTGTCACTTAACATCACGTATTAACGAAACCGATTGCAATTAAAAGGTCAGTTTAATAAAACTTGATTTTGAAATATTAAAACGGAAATCGAAATATACCACCGTGTGAAATCAGTCGTCGCCAGCGGTATTTCCGCACCGATACGACTTAGGGGCCTTCAAGAAAAGGGCGTACTCCTCACTTAAAGGTCGGCAACTAAGTTACGACTCCCCGAGTGTTGCGGCTGTGGACGAAGCTGACCACTTTCCATCAGGTGAACCGCTCAGTCCGTTTGCCTACACTTACTATAAAAAAAAATATGTAACGACACTAGCAAATCAGAACATACACTAAAATAACCGATCACCAATAAAAGTTTGATATATTTTTTTTAATTTACACCAGTATCATCAAACCTGACGGACGGAAACCGAAATATATATAAAATTAAAAAAAAAAACTATTCACACATCGAAAAATTAAATAAACTCAATCACCAAATGGTCAAAAACAAATACACTGGATAATACCTACACCACTTTATTGGTTGGGTGTAAAAAGAACATATAGGGAAACATAAAACAGAATAGTCGATTCTCCAGCGTCTCGTTAAGGCGTTGCGAAACGGGAGGGTCCCGATAAGCAACTTTGTGGGGATTAAGCAATTTAGGTTACGAGCTAACTACTTACATATATTAAGCACGAATCCTTCCACATTAACTTGTACTTTACTTGAGTTAACACAAATAATATCCCTGTCAAGTGTTCCCTTTTTGCATCTTACAGTTAACTTGAAGTTAACTTGTTTTTTTTTATCGGTTACGTGTTGACATTTGGTCTCGTATTCACTTGTTTTTAAGTGACTGTGAGAGCGTAGATGGTAAAGCGTGTTCGCCGATATCACTCGAGTCTCTCATGTCTATGTATGCCGGTATGCATCACTGCTATTAGATACCAGATTGACATTAAGGGTTGTAGCTAACGGAGTATGTACGAAATACCCCACCATAATGCAGACTCCGTTATTCCCGTGGATTATAAATCAAAATGTAAATAAATTAGCAGATTGTCATTAATTATGGCATTCAGACCGATGATTTTCAAATACCCTCACACCTTCCAGAAACATTTACTCATGTGACCTTATAATCGTACAAGGGAACTCCGTGAATTCGAAAGGAAGCGGCACGTGTTTTTGACCACAAACGCTGATAAATTCTCTGTTATTCATAATTTCGTCAATACTTAAAGATACCAGCGTTCTGCTAGTAAGTCTTTGGCACCGTTTATTTGCAGCACTTGATGAATAACCAGGCGTGAGTCGGATCTCAACAAGGGTTCTGTACAGTATAGAAACAGTTTTTTTTTTATATACTTAGGTCGAGCAAATGACTCCACTCCATCTGATGTTAAGTGGAAGTGGAGTCCGAATGCGAAGACGGCTGGTGCCACAAAAAGTTGTCGCATCAGCCACCCTCGAGCTGCCGACCCGCGAGGTGCTTCTTCACGCCTCGCGCAAAAGACCCAAGGTTTTGTGAAGGAGGAAACACATGAGCTGGGAGGGATTTCCATTTGGTTATAATGCGACAAAGGAAGGAACCCGAATATTTCTTTGCGCGCGATGGAACGGTGGTGACGGTGTGTCTGTGACACCGCAGTCCCTCTTGTGTGTTACTAAGGTGGAAAAGGGGATGGTAGGATAAGGGAGAAGAGCTCTTCGGAGCATTCGCCATGGTAATTTATTAACTTATAATAGCCTCTCACTTATTGAGAAATGGAAAAAAAATCCATTGACACTCAATAGATGGCGCTGATTTAAGTAAAAAATATGTTTTGTTCATTGTGCTATTTTTGTATATTTTAAAATTTTCATCGCTTGTTGTTATAGCGCTAACAGAAATACGTAATCTCCAAAAACTTAAATTTTCTATACGTTTAATTAGATAGACCTTACTGAGAGACGTGCGGAAAGACAGACGGACGACGGAGGCTAAGTGATAGGTGCCGTTAGACACCTTTTGTGTACGTAACCCTAAAAAAAAGTATCAACAACAGTTTCTGTAAGTGTTCTGATAAACTTACAGACACTGTTGTTTCCTTGGTTAATTTCTATAAATGAATTTCAATCCTAAATGACGTCACCTCATTGAGCGAAAGCCGATCTCGCACCGGCACGCGTACAGAGACGTCGGGCTCGGTGTTCCCCCGGGTCGTGTTTCCCCATCGGCCGTGTCCTCGTGAAAAGTCAATTTTCTTCCGCTCTCACTTTGACAGTTAATAAAAGGTCCGATGGAATGGGGGGGGGGGCGTAATCTGAATTGCTAATGTTATTTTTCTTTAAAATTACTTCGACGTGGCGTGGATTAGGGGTCCATTATATTCAAAGGTCCGTAATACGCTTCATCGAAAGCGTTTCACGTTGAAAGCCATTCTCTACTTCATCAAATTTCAACACAGAAATAAATCAAAACCCATACGTTATGAACGATATTTAACTCCAATTTATAACGGAAAACTTATCGCGGTCTCCTTTATGAGGCTATTATAATTTATCGTATCGATCAATACCTCTATTCAATTTTCAAACGAATAAATACAAAACGTAGTTATCACGAACAATAAAGGGAAATGATGACGGAAATTCGGACGGATAAAATTGACGCGTCAAAATGACGCGGCGCATGAACTCGGTGATGAGACGCGTGATGTTCTCGTTGTAAGATTTAATCCGACGTAAGCGCAGTCGTCGACAAACAAGTTCAAACGGCTGAGGAATAACTGTAACAACTTGTTGACTGAAGACGATTAATGAAACTATGAAAAATAATATGTATATATATATATATATTTTAGCTTTAAACAAGTTTAAGTAAGTTACTGTATAACTTTAAGAGTTTCTTTAATTAACGTATATAAATAAAACATTTTTCACACGAAATATCTCTGTTCCCATGATAAATACTCGTAGCTAAGAAGCGCTTATAGTATGGGTTGTCAGAGACCGATATGCATACGCAGATATCTTTAACTAAATACTTAATATAGATTAACTAACAGACACACAACAAACACAAATTTTCATCACATGAGTGTTTGTCCTGAGCGGGAAGCGAACCCGCGACCCGTGGTGTAAGAGGCAGAGGTTACAACCATTACAGCAGCCGGCCAGTCGTATATAATTTCATAGAGTGACTTCGATTGCCTCCGTAGGGTGGTGGCTTACCCGCTTGCCTCTTAACGCGGACGTCCCGTGTTCGATTCCCGAGCTAGAGGAGTCGTGGAGTCTGGATGGAGGTAGGGTTTTCAAACCCCGCCAGGCTAGCTACCACCCTCTATGTAAATCTGCCGCCGTAACAATATCGCTGTGTTCCTGCAGTCAAACATGTGAGAGATAGAAGTATTTTCGGCGAACGCGCTCCACCATTTACGGCCTCATTGTCACTTAAAATCGGGTGAAATCGAGGCCAAATATTAGCCTATAACCGATAAAAAAATACTTTCAAATTGCGTATAAATATATATACATATAAACATATAATACAAATACTATTTACTTTTGTGATCACTGGCTATGTTATGAACTGGCATGATTATATCGCAAAGGGATTTCTTTCTGAAGAGATAAATTCTAGATAGGTGTATACTTTCCATTCCAAAGACATTGTGATCTTGTTTAAAAGTAAAGTTAAAATAATACGAAGGTAAGTCTAATAAGTATCACTTAACCGTTGCACTTAACACCGGAAGGTAAGTGAGTTAAAGAAAATGTAATAAATTCATAATTTCTATATCATTATTTATCGACAAAGACCGTAGCGTGTCAACCGTGAGTAAACTATATATGTTTTTTTTTTACTTATCACCCTTTCTATCGTATCAGATTTCATATCAAAAACCAATATTTACAATTCGCCTCAATTAAAAATACATCGCGCTCAATCCACGTTAGTTTGTAGACCCGTTAATGGCATACGAAGCAATGGACACCGAACTGTACGATGTGTACGCATTTAAACCTAATTGCTCGGTGAACATTCGAACCATATTCCATGTACGACAATAATTGTTGAAGCTTTCACTCTAATGTCGTCCGCACTGTCATTACGAATGAGAGCCGAATGAATAAATGATAAAGTTGGGATGTTTTCGTTAGTCCGGTCGCCGAGGGAACGCAACTTGTAAGCCAAGAAGGAAATGGAATGTGGTATGGAAGGGAAGCCACGTGAGCGAGAAAATTAGTACGAGTATGAGAGAAGAAGAGAGGAGTAAAAGCGTGAATAGTATATAAGACATAAATTATAAAGAAAAGAATAGGCCCCGTCAAAGTGTAACAAGGGGAACGGAATAAAAAATAATAACGTAGGCCGGGAATAAAACAGTACCACCACACCATTGATATAAGAACATTTGTTATTACATACTGTTCAACAGTTGACACATTCCCTGCCACAGCGTTTTTACATTCATTATAGTTTTTTTTTTATATTTATTATATTTTCCCATGCGGTCTAGCGAGGCGCATGCGGCATCTCGACCCCGCCTGATGCGTCGAGGGGAACGACAGTCGCGGTCAGGGCCCACGCTACGCCACCTCACAGTCAGGCTAAGCCAGCTTCTCTGGCCGGTGTAATGTAGTCGGACAGCTCCACGGATCACCGGATCCGTCAGCCAGTTTCGATGAAGCTGTAACAGTCGTCGAAAAGACTAACAGCGCAAACTTCACCTAACCCAGCAGCAGCTGCAGTGTATAGTAAAGAGCTCACGGATCACCGGATCCGTGGGCCAGTTTCAATGAAGCCGTAACAGTCGTCAAAAATACTAACAGCGCAAACTTCACCGCATCCAGTAGCATGCGGAATAAAATTCGACAATCCTTAATTCGGCAAATAACGAGTTAACAAAATTTTTGATTTGGTTTAAAGTAGTACGTAATTATTTTATACCTAAAGTTATTATTTTAGATAACACTTGGTGAAAACTTTATCGTGGTTAATTGAACAATGTAATTGAATTTTATTATAATATGTAATGTAACAATCCACATCTAACACAGGTATCAAGCATTTGACATTTGAACCAGCAATGCTGTTATGACGGAAGGTTGACATTGAGATGGGAAACTAGTCAGGCGGGTTTGTGGAAACCGTACCACTGTCTTATCGTTTATAGACTAAGGCTTGATCTCGTTAACACTCGATATTAAGTGAAATTAAGACCGTAGAAAAAGCTTTCGATTTTATTCATAATTATGTGTTCCCTTTTAATTAATTATTTAACTAGTTGTTATTTCATTTGTTGTTTATCGGTTAGGGGTTAGCACGATCTCGATTTCACGTGATGTTAAGTGACAATAAAGCAAGTAAAGCTTGTTCTTGTTCCGAATGTCTCTAGATCACACGTGTATGACTATGACTACCAGAACATGGCTATGGTGCTACGGCAGCAGATTAACATCGAGGGTGGTAGCTAACCAGGCGAGCTTGAAGAATCCTACCACCATCCAGACTCCACTATACCAGTGGCCCGGAAATCGAGACTGAGATCTACGTTTCAAAAGGAAAACAATTTAAAGCACAACAAGTATATAGCATATCATTAAATCAGCAACGAAAACCAAATTTCATTCTAAAGAATATTTATTCGATGGGTTAAATGAAGCAGTAAAAATGACAAATGTAATACGTAAAGCTGGGGTACGATTCTTGCAATTAAAAGCTTTATGCACCTCCATTAGTGTCGCATGTTAAAATACCGCAATAGAAATTTATTCAGTCGACCTGTTTTATGAACATTAAAATGCCAACGCATGTGTTTCCTCCTTCATATAACCTTGGGTCTTTTGCGCGAGGCGTGAAGACCTTGCGCGTCGGCAGTCTGAGGGTGGCCGATGCGAAAACTTTTTGTGGCACCAGCCACCTTAGCATTTGGACTCCACTTCCACTTAAAATCAGGTGGATTGGAAGCATTTGCTTCACGTAAGTATAAAAAAATATCTCTCAAATTAGTTTTTGAATTAAAATAAACTTAACGTTAGACAAAAAGAAGCATTCTCTTCCCGGTCGAAGACCCGTACAAATACCTAAGACAAAAAAATATATAGTGCAAAGTATTGCCTGACCGATATCGCTACTAGTTGACGACTATTGATGACTAATTCGATGACAGAGCGAAACAGAAGAAAAGAGAAGGCTCACGATACAATCATATAAGTACAGACCTGATTTCTTGGCCACATATAAGTGTGGGTAACTGCCTTAGAGGCATAGTTCACCCGTTTTACACGTAACGTCCCTGGTTCGATTTCACACGAGTATTGGCGTTTGGACGATGGTATGATTTTTTAAGCCTGCCTGGCTAGCTACCACTCTTAATACTAATCCACCGGCGTTGCAGCAAGGCTGTGTTTCATCACACGTACATCAAAAACAGTATTCCGGTCGAACACACCACATCTACGACCTTATTGCTAAAATTCGCATATATCGTATTATAAATTACAACTTAATATGGACAATAGAATTATTAGCCATTTTTTAATGATTTTAAGTTGATTAAAAAAAAAATCAATATAGACTTCATTCGCACGGTTAACCTAAGTAAAATTCTTATATAGAAATTATAAAATAAAAAACAAACAACATTACATTTAAATGAAATTGTTCCAAGTTCACGTAGCTTAGAGAAATGTGACACGTTTATATGAAATATAAATGTCGAGGAAGCAAACAACGTAAGCACTTCCGGTAATGTAAATTTAAAAGCATATTTCTCTTAATGCATTTAGCTACTTGATATATACCTGTGTATCTTTTGTGTTTCAATCTAAAATACACAACAGTTTGTATGTACTTATGTCACTTTGTTAGAATAATATTCCTCACAGGTGTTATATTTTTTATATATCATGTCATGGTTGTTGTCTATATATATTTATATATGTTCGTCATTTTCCTAATTTATTTTTCCCTGATTGTCATGCATCCTTACATAAATCTCAAACCAAAGTCATTTTGCTACGAGTCTGCCTTAAGTACAAATTAATTTACGTGAAATTAAAAAAAAATAATAATAATAAAAATATTTTATAACGCCCCCGTAGACTATTGCTGTTACTATTCTTCCCCAAACATTCATACAAATAGTGACACCCCCCTCCGCCCCCCCCCCTTCCTAAATTCCCACACATTCTTAAATTTCCATCCATCAAATCCTATAGCCGCCAATCCGCATGTCCAGCGTGGCGACTTAATGGCAAAAACTCCCCAATGAAAAGCACAAAAAAGCATTTTTAATTCATTTAGATAGATACATAGATAAAACGTTAATTGTCAAGAAACAGAACACACACACACAAATAGCAAGAAAAATTCTGACAAATAGTTTTTAGCTATAAAAAAACTCGGTGCACAGATGGTGCACCGGTGTGTGTGTGCTGCAAAGGTACAAAGGCCGGCACTTTTCACCTGCTGCCGGCGGTACAGACGCGAAAACTAAGTAAATGAATAATAATAAAAATTACTTTCATTTATATACAGTGAAATACAGAAAGAAAGTTGTCACTTGTTTGCGGAAAGATTTCATACAAATCGGAAACCATTACGGCCACTACGAAGTGCCAGAAATCGTGCTATTGTTTTATCTGATAGGAATGATTTGAAATGTTTTTTTTTAAACTGAAGAGTGTGTTACATTTGCGTATTGATGGAGGTATGTCACATCCAACACTTCGTGGCATGACGAAGTGTTGGATTTTCGCGACATGACGTTTTTAATGACGTAATAAAAACTCCATTGTTTTATATATATAAACGTATACGATCAACTGAAAATAAAGCCTCCAAAAAAAAATGCCGTGAACATTTCAGACAAGTTTTCGTACGCCGCACAAATTGATCAAATAGTAATTGGAACATTAATGAAAGCTTAAATTGTTCTAAATCGTGATGTATTAGTGATATATTCATGAAAACGTATTAAAAAGCATTTAAAAGCAATTAGCGGGTGGATCTCAATCGCGTGCCGGCACCGGCCGGACGGTATGAATAAACAAATGATTCCGGGTAAGTACCGGGGGGGGGGGGGGGGGGGGGGGGGGGGGGGGGGGGGGGGGGGGGGGGGGGGGGGGGGGGGGGGGGGGGGGG
>DWQX01006685.1:0-11030 GCA_018245475.1 Pharmacophagus antenor | reverse complement strand
AGATTTCGTCATTGCCGAACGGAACAGTATGCGTAGCACGTCGATGTATTGACGACAGATTAGGACATTCATTTCGGATAGCAAAAATACGTCCGATGATATACATTTACGGATAATTATAATAATTAACAATAGAAATTAATTAAATTTAACATAATCAAATACAATATGACTCGACAGTTTTGCTAAAATCGTTACTCTCTAAATAACCTTAACTAAAAAAATTTGTGTTAAACCTCTTAATATGCAAATTTCCAACTACTACAAATATGCCTTTTTATCTCTATAATTATATGATTTATAATTGTGTGTAATAATATCAATATGAAATCTTACAGTAAAAAGCAAGTTACCAAGTTCAAATTTCTTAATCATCTTTATAAGCAACATTTAAAATCAAATAAAGGTTATGAAGTTACCTATACATTAAAACAGACACAGGAATTTAATAGTGACAGTATTATGAATGGTAACGTGTCATAATAATTTTCTTGTCTTAAGCAAAGAGTTGTAAATGTAATTGTGAATATAATTAACTCGAATAATTTGTCGTCGGCACGCACAAGTTAATAAAATAATTAAAAAAGTGAATAGCGAACAGGTGAAAACTTTTTCATGGCACGTTACTAACAACGAATCTATGTTCCTGGCCGTAATGAAATTCACACAATCAAATCGGCCGGTCCTAAGCTAACATACGGCTAGCCGACATCAACCTCCGTCGCTCAACAGGTAGGACTACTGCGTTATGAATTATGCCCGCCTAATAATAATTAAAAGCTGTTTAAATAGTGCATGAACTTTTTAACTATTCACCGCTATGATTTAATACACAGATTAAAGTTTACTTCAAAGAGTTTTCACGTGATTCAAGTGATAATATAATAAATTGTTCGTGTGTGTGAGTAATACCATAGTTGCGTAATCAATAAACAGTAGGTTAGAATAGAATTTATTAATGAAAATATCGACGATTGATATCATTTTAAGCAATAAGGTTTGGTATGTATTTGCAACGCAATTTATGAATACTACACTACTTCGAAGTCTTCATCATTTGCTTGTATCGAATAATATTAAAAGTGTATAAATTTATAAGACAATTCCTAGTTCACTTAAAATGAAGTGGATTAAAATATTGTTTATTAGTTTATTATCATTCTTAACAATGCCGTCCGGCGTCATCACGCTTGTGTCATGCGAAACCTATAAAGGAAATGATAACTATCTTAAGACAATCAAGGGATATGACAAAAGTGAGTACAGATAACAACTGAGGAAGAGGTTAATAAACTTTTATGATTTATATCCAAATATTAAAGTAGAACAGACCGGAACGAAGGAGTAGTTCTCAACTTAGGGCAAAGAACTAAAATAACCTTAATTATATTTTATATAAATGTAATAAATTCTATGACGCAATAACTTACGCAACCCGTTTGTGTCCGACTTATAAAATCTTCATCGTAAATCTCACAAAACCCAGCTATGAAATGGGCAATATTTTTTTACATTCCCCATTATAATTGTTCTGTTGTTTCAAATATTTTCGTGCATTGTCTTCACTTTGTGTAGGCACGTATGTCGATAGATTAAAAATCGTTCGCGGAAAGATGGATACGAAAAAACGATCCCAGTTTATCTTTTTTCGACAATTTGTTTTAATAACCGTTCAATATTTTACTTTCCTTTGGGAGATAATCACAAGAATCGGACTTATTATTAATTAGCTGGAAAAAGAAAGTTTCAAAAACCCTTAATATTATCACGACGTAAATAAAAAAAAATGAGAATAAATAACCATACGCCCATCTCCCATAGCAAGGAAATGTAGAATTTTTAATTAAAAAAAAAGGCGAAGACAAAAATGTATAAATTGAGCTTGAAACTTAAAACGTGTACACGTATGAGAGAGAAAACTCGAATTTAAAACGTAGATCAGCAAACTGTTTTTCTAACGAAACTGCTTCGTGTGCACGAATTAAAATGTTGCAAATTTTATTAGGTACAATCCAGAGTACCACGAATGGAATTACCCCTCGTTTTTACGCCAGGGATTTGTAAAACGCGCCGTTTTAGGTCTGTAAGAGTTTAATATAGCTATACACATGTTCGTTTTCGGTCGAAACTCTGTTAAAGATAAATGTGATTTCATTTTGAATTATTTAATTTTATCATTTAATTTGAATTCAATCTTTATTAATGGATATTCGTATTAAGGTAATGAATTGGTTTTATTTATTTTTTAATCACGCAATAACGAGTTAAAAATATGGAGGTGCCTGTTAGTATATTTACATAGCAACAGCTTGCTTCAAATATGTATATAAAACGTCTTGACACCGCAATAATTTTTCCGAGTCGGAACACTGCAAACAACTGCTTGGTGCAACAGATGTAGCGATGCTACCTAACAAGCGCGGCTTCTAAGGAGAATAATGAATTAGTGAATATGTATTTTGCACAAAAAAAATCAGTAAGTAAATTTGATGATTGAACGTAATAAGTTAAGCTAACAAAAGAAACATTGCGTGAACAATACGAGCAGACGCGATAACACGAGACAAGAGTTAATCAATCAAGTCTTTACGTTGATGGATCGCTTTGTTATTTAGCGAAAACTCTGCGAGTAACCGACGTGTGGTGAGAAAATTTTGGCAGTTTTCTTTTAATTACAATAATGGTATTAAGGATTCTACTTATAATCATCATTTCATACTGTCAGAACATAACATTCATGTATAAATAGCAGGTGTTTATTACATATAGTATTAGGATTCAAACAATGTGTTACATGAAGGTCACAAGACATGAAATGTTACATATCTGATTTGAAAAATGATTGTTCTCCTTTACAAAATTTAACCGCTAAAATAAGTTTTATAGTCTTTACGAAATGTAGCCAGTACCTTTCCTTGAGGTTCCATCTTTCCTTGTATTAATATTCATTGTGAAAATACGTAGCATTTAAGTTATTACAAGCAGAATTAATGTTAAACAAAGAGAATTGCAAAATTTGACAATATTTTGATATTCTTATTTGTAATATTTGTTAAAATCTTAACAATCGCTTTGTACCATAACAATATCAAACAAATTTAATACAATGAACATCATTAATACACCCGTAATCATGAACCTCAAAGTCAACGTCAAAACAGTTAACATTTAGTTTGAATAATTTCAAACAATTAACCGAGACTTAGTGTTAATGAGAAAACGCCTGTTACAGAAAGTAAGCATTCATTTAAATCGACAAAGAAACACTCGTACATTCTGCAATGAATTTTAAAACTTTTTGCGTTATTATTCATTGTAAAATCGTAATATAAATAATTTCCTAGTTCACTCCACAATTTCACTATTCTAAAAATTTTTAAACAATAAAAGAACTAATCAAAAATGTTATTACTATTTTCTTCAATTCGTATATTTAAACGTAAAAGTCGAACCACTTGAGGCTTTTGTCAAATTTAAAATTTTACTATATAATAGATTCACTTACCTCTCTTTGTTATCATTCGAAATATAAGAAGTAGTAGTGCACTTCGCGGTAATGTTTGAAACTTTCACAAGAAAGCATTGTCACTTAAGCTAAAGTAAAAGAGCAGTGTATGTCCGCAAGTTAATAGCACTTCTGAAGGCGGTATTGTAACGTGTACGTTCGGAATATGAACTTACAATAAACATATTTTAATATAGCTGGCACTTGCTTGTATTGTTAAGAATTGAACAGATTATTTATAAATGACTAAAGTATTTAATTAACATAAATGAATAAAATTTAAAGTAATGTAAAAATAATTAAATATAAATGTTTTGTAAGGTCTATGATTATAGATCGTTAGAACCGATTATTGTTAAGAAGACTACGAATGAAATATAATTTTCTTATATATATATATATATATATATACATGCATACATTAAAGTTTTGATGAATAAATAACGACATAAACACGGCAGTTGCATTAAATATTCATCGTATTCAAAATATATGACTCGTTACTACTACAAACGAAAAGCTAACACTCGAAAAGGTTAACAAATCCAATTAACCCGAACAAATTGACGAAACTTTATTATAAATGTTGACGATTATGAAATGAAACAATTGTGGTTAACTAATATTATTAATTTATAGTATGGGATTTCAAGTTAAAGTAATTTAGAATTATGAACTTTGAAACATTATAGATGACATATCATTTTCATCTTAGCCATCTGTCCAATCAAAAGGTTCATTAACAGTTTCCATTTCGCCTTTGTGGTGTCAAAGGAAATTGAAGCGGACGAGTAAAATGAGTGCATTTAAAAGACTGCTCTGAAAGCAATTATAGTCTTCTCTTCTGTAAATAAATTTTAATATTGACTATCGCTTTTTCTCTCCAGTTTCGATAATTTTAAAAGACAAAAAATCTGACATTCAAATATCTATAATGTTATATTCAAAAAAGAACATGTTTTCCTTTTGTTTTCGGTTTGATATACATTCATGAATAAACATTTTCATTTTATTTTAATTATTGAATTTACAAAATACTGCTTGTGAATATCGGAATTTAATTAAAGAACGATCCATAGAAATCGATGTGTAATTTTATACTTGTATTGTAAATAGGGATCCATTTGTATGCGTCAGTGAGATAAATGTTGTGAAAATAAGGATAAAGTGATAAAGCAGCCGCATTAAGTTTCTGTAAAACAAGACGCGTCGAAGCTGTCAGGCAAGAGTAAGAGCCCTCGTGTTTAGAACAAAGGGTATAAGAAATCGACGTTACAATGAAACGTTTCAAGAGAGGTCACTGTTGAAACTGAGAAAACATACCATCGTAACTTCTTATTTCACTTCATAAAACTGTTTACTTTTTTAAGGGAAATGTTTGGGAGCAATAAATGTAATAATTTCTTTTTTTTTTATATGGGTCAACTATCAACTTCAATTGCACATGATGTTAAGTGACAATGATTCCGTTGATGAATTAGAAACGTGCTTGCCTAGAATAATACAGCTGTCATGTGTAAGACTATCGGAACGCACCATTACTGTTATGGCGACGGATTGACATCCGGGTCGTAGCTGGCCAGGTGCAATCGAGAAAAACCTACCACCATTCGAATAATACTGCTGATGTGACTCGTGAATTGAACTTAATATCATCGTGTTACAAGACAAGCGGTCACAGCGCTACTGAAGCAACTGGAGTTGTGAATTACCTTTGCAAGTTATTGTTACTATTTTATTGTTTACATAATAGATTTATTAAAGAAGTAATAATAACGATTTATCTCGATTAAAACTAACATAATTGTGATCTTAATAATTTTAAAATAAATGAACGCTTAGTGCTTTAATGCAATTTATGTATACTAAGGCGTTATCGAACAATGTTTAATACAGAATTTGCGTATATTTATATTTTTATTTATAAAATTTAATGCACAATATTTCACACATAAGACGGACTTAAGTAAAATCTCTGTTGGTGTAATGTTAAATAAGGACCATTACAATGAAAAAATAAAATAAAGGGATAATTAAGATAAATATATATTTATACACACAGAATAGAACAAACAATATATTATGTAAAGATAGTACATTACATAAGGATACTTGATAAATTTTGACACTAAATCTGGTATGATTATCATTATAATATAATTATTCATTAATAGGTTGAATTTCATTTGTGCATGTGATATTACATTGTACACAACCTTCGTATCTTTAATACGACAATGCAAATGAACTAATGTCGGAAGCGTACTTACAACGGACGCGGGAAATCGCTCGTCACATTTCGTCACAGATTAACGTACATTCTAAGCTATATTTAAGCATACGTCTCCTATACACATTCATCTAATAGCTGTAAATTATCTAAATTATATTGTTATGTTTTTAATTACTTGTTATGATTATTTTTTATATCCAATCTTTTATAATTTTAAGTTTAATGTATTA
This sequence comes from Pharmacophagus antenor, assembly GCA_018245475.1. Taxonomy (NCBI): domain Eukaryota; kingdom Metazoa; phylum Arthropoda; class Insecta; order Lepidoptera; family Papilionidae; genus Pharmacophagus; species Pharmacophagus antenor. The sequence goes on along the minus strand of DWQX01006685.1, from coordinate 5,062 downwards.
AGTATGATAAATACGATAGATACATGTAGGCAAAGCAATAACTCTATTAATAAACAGGCTGTAAACAAAATTAGAATTACAATGTCCTACACTATTACAGAAGGGTCAAAACAGTTCGGTTAGTAAGAATTGTATGTAATAAATATGTTATAGCTTGCCTTTGGATTAGTGGGATACATAGAGATTATTTATTATTATTATTTAATTTAAAAAGTAACGTTAGAATATAATAAGAAAGCCAGTATCGGTACATTGATTACTGTTAAAAACGTACATGCAGAATGTTAATGATAACAAAAAAAACGTAAAAAACATTAGAACCAGATGATATACATATAACATTAGCTGAAATAAAATTAATAAAAAAATCGTTCACTTGCGGATTTGAACCCGAGCCATGTCTTTCGGTACCCGTACACTTTAAATCCCTTATTGCTCACTTGGCATTAAAAGTGTCGGTTAAACAACTCTTAACGCTTTAATGGGCAATACAGGGGCGCTAGCTTTATTCGATTTTCAGAGTCGTAAAGTTAATATTGCGTTTTGCAACATTCGCCAGTTTATTATTTGCAGGCGTGGTATTATTTTATCAGCAATTATTTTCATAGCAACACATTTAAATTTTTTTTGAACACAAAAACAAAATTCCGTTTTAAAAAAATTATAGCGTAAATTGTCTAGTCATATTGTTTCATCGTCATATATCCATATTATGTAATTAAATTCATAACATAAGATTATTTTAGGTAGTAGAATGAACTGTTTCAGTAAAGATATGCAAGATCAATTTCATAAGGTTATTGACCTGTGCAGTGCTAATATAAACAATGTTTAATTACACCAAGAAATATGTATACAAATAAAATCCAAGTAAGAAAAAATTAAAAAATAAACGTTTGAATTCCTAAAATAGAATATCTTGTGTTCATATTTTTCTATAACTTTATTAATATAGCCTTTTTAGATCAGTGATAAGAGAAAACTAAAGTATTTAATATAATATAGTATAATAGCTTCAATAAGTAATCTATTTTTCTTCCAACAAACGGTTAATATCGCCTTATTATGAATCGCATAATAATTAATTTCGTTCAAATAAGTTGATAAATGGATTCGCCCGGCACACCGCCACAAATATTTGCATACGACTAATTAATATCAATGCATTATTAATGTCATTCACTAAATTTCATGAGCAGCCGCGACGTGTGAGATGCACCTAGTAGAAATTAGATGCTATAGTAATGTTAATCGAAGTTAGGCTTCACAGTTAGTTAAATTTTAGATATGAACAAATTAGTTTTGGAATGCAGAAAGCGAATTTATTGATATTGTTGTTTTTTTTTAATTTGTCATCCTATTTATAGTTTCAAGCACATCCAATTGAGTATTGCAATGATAGAATTTCTTATTTAACATATAACATCTCTCTTAATAATAATAATCACAAGTTCAAAACACTCATAAAATTCTTATAAATGTTCTTTGTAGTTCTATTCATAGTACTTATTTTCAAAAAATGTAACAACATATGAATGTAACTGAAAGTGTAAAGTAATTTAGATTTTTTAAATGGAAATTAATATTAATTTGATTTAATAACGAATTTTAATAGTTATAAAATACAAGTACATTTATTACGTATTACTGGCACGAATGTGTTTACGAGTTTGACATATAACAAGATAATAAAAAACACAACAGACGTATAACGACGTGTCACATGTCGTTGTAGTCCTTTTGCCCATTGGTGCGTGACGTGATAAGCGGGTAGACTCACTTTTCCCACACGAGGACATGCCTTGTACGCAGGCCGGCTATAATAAGGTTGACTTTTTGCATACTATACAAGTTATTGGTGAACAGAATTATTGTTACTTTATTACTACGGTATACATTTTTATTAGAATCGCAAAGAACGTGTCTTTGATCAACTAAATTTGTCATAAATTTTATGATTTAAAATGATTATCTATAAAACCATTCAAACAACCTTTATTGAAACAAAAATCTGTAAAACATGGAAAATTATTCCGTAACTTTAGTTTATGAGGCAAAAATTTCTTGTCGAGTCTTCAAATGAATTTCTAACAACTTTTGTGTAGCCGTTATAGTACTACGATGCAGATAAACATATGAAGGATGGTCCTGTAACAATCTCTGTGGTTAAAAAGTACTATAAACTATTGGTACTTCACTGGAAAAAAAATTTAGTCACTTTACGCATATAGTGGTAATATTATATGAACTGAGCAACTCAAACGTCGCTACGGTGTTATAATATGGTCGCTCAAATGCTCAATGAGATCAAAACGTAATAGTCAAAAAACCCACCCACCTCGCATCGAAATCCTTCAACGTCAGGACCTAAGTTTCCTCCGCGTATTACTCACGGCAATTCGATCTTTACGAATAACCACAAATTAGAATTCACTGAGCGTTCGCTGTAGTGCTACCTTCATCGAATACTGTGAAAGGGTACCGTTCAAATGTTTCGAATTCCACTGACGTTTGATATGTAGTGGACGTATTCAAAGGTAATTTGATGTAATAATTTCAGATGTTCAAAATTATTATTTACTAAAAGTGTTCGATCAGAATTGATTAATTACGTAAACTGTCCGTCGAGTGTATACGTTGAGACGAAATTAAATTATTTTAAAGCTACTCGGAACCTTCATAAGAAATAATGACTAAAGGTAAATCTCTATTAGCACGTTTTTGTCAAATCAAATGAAGACGTCACTATATACTCGCTTGAAAGAGGTTATAGTTAGTGAAATTGCTGTAGTAATGAAAAAGAGCATCATATTTTTCACGGCGATAAGCGCAATGGAATCGGAAAAAATTCTTAATTATCGCTGCTTTGTCAAATACAGGACTTTAACTAACCATAACGTGTCCCCTTCCGTCGAACACACTCGGATCTCGATTTTTACAATCGCGCATTTTCGGGAAAAATTTTAATTTTTGTATCACTTACAAGTTACGAATGATGAATAACTTTCTACGGCCAACCTCATCTTTTGTTCATTCTCAAACGTAACTTTCTGTTCCCACGCTTAAAATTTACATTCTATATAAAACGGACGATTTAAATACTTTACGTAAACTTTTGCAAGTAGGGTATCCTGTGAAGTTTTATGATATATCATACATTAATTATATATTATTAATAAAAGAAATTAATTCAATTAACATTGATCGAAGAACGCCGCCTTTTATTGAACCTTAACAATAAAACTTTTGGTCTCACGAGCCGGATAGAAATCAACAAAATTTAAATACATTTTTGGCGTTATGTGATATATCACTCTTTATTAATCATCATTCATCATTTTCAATAAATAAATAACGAAATAATGATGACCCTCTTTGATGTAGCAAAATAAAAATAAAAGTAGAATTTATTCAATATAATAGATATTAGAAGTTCAAATATTTTTCTGCGTTGGCACAGTAATTATCAATGCTGTAAAGTCGCTGTTAAATAATTTAAACTTGCAAAGTCATAACCTTAATGTTATTAAAATGGTAGTAAGCAACCTCAACGGTTGTGGTACTAAAAGTACCAATTGTTATAGATATTGCCGACTCTGTTCGTCGGTTCTTATGATTTTCCTAAAGAGTTCTAATCGCAATTCAAGTGGAGGTTTTATGACTTTTATATAAGTATATTTACGTGTATATTGCATCATAGCTTCCACGCGACTAGACTAATTTTGATCTAGTTTGATTTGTTATAAAAACTATATCGAGAGAGAACAAGACAAAGTGGGTTATGATGTATAAAGGCTATTTATTAGGTGTGTTCCGTTTTGTGTAACGTTATTTTATTTATTGTATTTAATAAAAATTCATTCATATATAAAACAATTAATTGTGTGAAAATTTAATAAAGCTTTACCAAATGCAATATTTCGAAGACACAATAATTATCAGAAAATCTTAATTCTTTCAATATTAATACACAATTCATAAAATTTACTGTAAAAAGTTTTATTTAATAGAAGAATTTTAATTTTCACGTGTGAAAGAAATGATTAATTTTATCGTAATTTCTTCCATCCAACCCGTCCCGGTAAGCAATAAAGCCCAGTTTATTACTAAATTGAGCCTTATTAATGACCTTTTCGAGTAGATATAAAGTGTTAATATTCGCTTGTCAAAACTTCATGCAAAATGGTGATTATTTAAAATTAATGTAGGGAAAATAAATAAAGACTGGAAAAAGATATTTAACACAAAAAAAAGTAATTTTGTTAGTGATTTGTATTAAATTTAAATGTAATAATAACAGAAATACTTTAGAGTGTTAAAACTGCTTTAAATTTTTTTTCATCAGAAATAGTTTTGAAATCCTTGTATGAAATCGTCTTCAAAAGTGAATCGGATTTAAAAACTTTCATCAAAACAAGTACATATCGAATATTACAAGTATTAAAATTCGATTCGGAGTAAAGCGGCTTTTAGAGTACTTAGTTGATTGAACGCGATATCTATTTATTTACGTTTTTAAAAAAGAAACTTTTTTTTCGCTCTTACATGAAATTATCATTTATTTTTGACCAGTTTTTTTATAAATTACTACAGATTTGGTAACAATTGTTTCTGGACATTTTCCTTAATTTTACCGAAGAGTTAAAATATTATTTGATAAAGAGAAGCGAGTTTTTTTTTCAGCCAGCAAATGCCGACATAATCTTACATTTGATTTATTGTCTGTTGGCCGATACCAATTGAGTTATTTATTTGTTATCTTTCCAATACACAGACATTTATGGATGTAGAGTAAATGAATTGTGAACGGATCGATGGTTCGTCTAGAGGTTTTTATTTCTGTTCATTCGTTTAAATACGCAATCATTTTTTTAAATAAAAACAACAGTATTCTTTCTCGTTGTTTAAGAGTTGAAAAAAAACTTTTTTTTATTTATTTAATTCGTCTTATGTGCGATATCTATTATGTTCCCAAGAAGTATAAAAACTAAATAGTAATTTTTGATATTCTTATTTCAAATATGTTCAATCAACTACTGAAGAAAATATATATATATATATA
>DWQX01006684.1:0-11030 GCA_018245475.1 Pharmacophagus antenor | reverse complement strand
GGACGGCGCAACTCGCGCCGAAGCTTCAAGTAATATTAGATATCGCACCTAGTAAATATTTACGCGATATAGACTCGAAAAAGTTTAAACTATAATTATTTACTTTATATAATAATCAATATTTTATTTATTTTCATTTTATTAATTTGTATGATTGTGGAAATTCGAATATTTGAATATAGAACGATCATAGTTAACGGCGAATGTGACGGGAAAGCTAATGCAAACAAACTGTTGCCAAGGAATTTTGTATTAGTGTATAGAATAGAGCTTTTTTGGAATGATGTAGCCTTATATCATTATTTAAATATTGATGCAACGAAGACTAAAAATGTTCCACTATTTTATTGAGTTGTTAATAAAAAAAAAAATTAATGTTGCTTATAACAAAATCATATTTGCAATAGAACAGAATATATTTTATTGCACACCGAATAAAAACAAAGTGATAAGGGAAATATATTTTAGTATAAAATGCTTAATGAGGCGGTTTATCGTTAAAAGCCATCACCTGTACGTGGAAAGTGTTTTAAAAAATTTAGACGAATTTTGGTTTTGAAAAAAGAGACTATCTCTTGTTATATATAAAGATATATTTCACTGAAATAATATATGATATATTAAAACACTATCGGCGGATAAAATCATGAATTTAACTCGCATATCTATCGGGCGGAAATTAATGAAGTATAAAAATTAGAAATTAAAAAACAAATAGATGTTACATTTTAAAAAAGGATGAAAGGAATTTATTGAAATACGAAAAATAGATATAAAATGGTATTTCAGACGTAGTATTTCATTTAATAGGTAGGCGCCAGTCAGCGGAAAAGTTATTTATACCCTTCCCGTCGGTAGTTTTTTAATAATATGCCTGTGGTATTTCCGGACCGATACGATTTGAGGCCTCTAAGGATAGATCCTACTCCCTTCTGTCGGCAAAGCAGTTGCGACTCCTCGAATGGCGCGGCTGTGTATGGGCGACAGTGATCACTTTCCATCAGGTGAACCGCTCGCAAGTTTGCCTTGTTTTCCTTGAAACAAAAAAAAAACAAATTTGATATATTTTTTTTATATTTAGGTCGAGCAAATGACTCTACCCCATCTGGTGTTAAGTGGAATCTAAATGCGAAAATGGCTGGTGCCATAAAATGTTGATGCATCAGCTATTTGCCGACCCGCAAGGTGCTTCTTCACGCCTCGCGCAAAAAACCCAAGGTGAAATGAAGGAGGAAACACATGAGCTGGGAAAGACTACCATTTAGGTATAATGCGACAAAATACATGTATTTTTTTAATGTAATTTTGCTTTGGATAATATAAAAATATCAAATCTTCAATTGATTATAAAATACTGACAATAATATGATACTATTATGTAGTATAGCGACAGTCCACTAAAATTAGTGGTCGATGCACTACGGCGCCATCGTAAGATATGTGTCCCTATACTGTAGTGGGAACTCATTTCACATAGCTCAGCTTTAGAAGGAGCGATAACACAGTTGAGCAGTATAGCTATCTCTTTCATAAATTACTCCCGACTGACACATGAACAATTTCAACGGTTATACTTTTTAATATACCACATCGACTATTTCTCAGAGACGTTTAATGGCGGTATAGTTGCGTCGTGTTAAAGAATAAAAGCATGAACGTTTTCGGGCGGACTACGCCGGGAGCAATTTGCAAGCGCACCTGCGTCACGGCGTCCTACATAAGACGGAGCGAGCGGCAGACGCCTGCCAACACAAGCGTGGGAATATTTCCGCGGGAACACAAACGATAAGTGTCCCACATTTTATCGCATGCCATCTAGGTAGGAAACAACGTTGCTCTAACACGCCTAAGCTTTAGTGCGCAATAATACATTTTCATCGGCAATGAGTTAACACTTGACCTCAATTTCACATGATGTTAAGTGACAAGGAGGTCGTAGATGCTGAAATATGCTCGCTCAAAATACTCTTGCTTTCTTATTTATGACTACAGGAACGAATAAATTTTGTTACGGCCCATGGATATGTAGGATATCAGTTAGCTCTAGACGGTTTAAAAAAAACCTTATCACTGTCACTATTCCGGTACTTACTGGTTCCGAAATCGACCCTAGAATCTTCGTATTACAAGGAGAGCGGTAAACCAATGCAGCTGAAGCTGTAACCGATAACGTGAAGGAAGTTATCAGTTCTTTTCATACTATAGTGAGGTTTGAATGGTCGTAGAGTTTCTTCGATGCCACCTGACTAACTCACTCAATATCAATCTGCCAGTAAATTGTATTCCAGCAGAGATATATGTGAAAGCAAAAAAATTCTTGATGAACATGCCATACTAACTATGACTTCATTGTCACTTAACATCATGTGAAATTGTGGTCAACTGTTCGCCCGTTGTCGATAACAGCAATATTTCCTGGGCGATGCAACCATTGCTATATAACACTTGTATATATAACTTACCTTTCTCAAACTCTCTTGATTGCGGCTTTTTGAGTAGTATAGGCTCGTGATCCTCCCTCCTCCAAGTGATTTTGGGCTGCGGGTGTCCAGTAGCTTTGCAGCTTAATGTAGCGTTTTCCAACTCCTGAACTGAGACATCTGATGAGGTGTCATCGCTTATAATGTCCGGTGGGACTAGAAAATTAAAGATAATCATTTATAAGATGAACATATTAAACAAGAAGATTGGGGAAAGAAGCGCTCCCTGGGAGAGGCCTATATCTGTCAGATTGCCTTGTGTAATTAGACGGATTTGAAAAGTGAAACACAATTATTTATAAAATATACGAGTTCACATCACATTAGACACCTTTCTTTAATCACAATAAGCTAAAACTTATCCTCAATTTTAAATGATGTTAAGCTGTTATGGCAACTTGGGGATATTGAAATGATTACGACAATTCTTTTAGCTAACGGTGATAATTTTCCTTTATCAATTATACGTCGCTTCTACTATCTTTCGATACTATATATGTATGTATATATATATATGTATACAAGACACCAACTGGACTCATCCGTTCTGTCTTTAGACATTGAGGTATATTGGGTTAGAAGATATATCGCAATTTCCCGCCCGCTGTCTGATCGAATTGTATCCGTTGGAGCGAAAACTTGTCTACCCCGGAGTAAATTGTAAATGTCTGATATCTCTATGTATATATATATATAGTTAGAATTAAGGACGAAATGTCCAAAATGATCTATCTGTTAATTTAAATTCACCACAAACAACTTAGTTCATGACGAACTTTTCAACTAGGCGTTAAAAGTAATGAAAGAAAACCCTTTATCCAGCGAAAAAACTAACTAACATAAATTTAGTTTGAGAGTTGAATTAAATTTAAAAATGTTTAACGGTAAATCTCTCACTGGCGATGTAGAAACCGCAACTTTTTCTAGTTATTCTCGCGCAAAACAATAGTAAGCAGAAATTATCGTTATCCTATTAGGAAGACGACGTTTTGTAATTTCTGCATTTGCTAAACGTACGCGCTTGTTTGTCAATGTGTTGAGTTTATTGAGGTGCTGCTTAACGGAGATTAGCCGGAATAACTTCAAAAGATTTACCGGACCCGTCATTTTGACGGACCAACCCTAGATAAAAAATTTGGTATGGTATTACACATTTGACTTTTTTATTTTATTATATCGCCTCTGGCAACATTGTTCTATACATTTTATTGCAGAACTCTAATAATAAGAATACAATAATGCACAAAATTACAACAGACACGAAAAGAAAATAATAATAATGTATTAGTAAATCTAGTGTTAATGTTTTGTCATTATTAACACATTGCAGTATTATAACGTAACGAGTTTAAAAAGGGGAATAATCAAAAATACTTTTACTATCTGATTGCTTCCGTACCGCAGTGGTTTCAATCCCGCCCTACAATATGAATGTTCCGAGTTCGATTCTGGATCCACATAAGTATTGAACCACTTACCTAGCTATTACTTTTAATCTGCTGTCATAACAACGTTTTCGGAAACTATACACGTGAGAGTCACCATATTCCGGGCGAGCACGCACCATCTACGACCTTATAAACACTTGACGTTTCACTTCAAATACTAACCCATTACTGATGAAATGATTTAATGTAAATTAATATTTTTCGTTACAATCGAATCGCGAGATAAATCACTGAAAAGCAGCTTATTAGAATACAAACGTGATTCAAATCACAATTGCGTGATGGACTGACACGGTGAACGCTCAAACCGTATTGGGCCCGATTAAACAACGCGTCATCTTTGTTTAATCGGCACCCGGATCATCCCCGCCACGCCCGGCCCGTACAGTCGCATTATGACGTAACGATGCATGCGCACGCCAACGCGAACAACTTATTTCGTGACGACGCATACATTGAATGCGCACGAAATGCGATACGATGATGTTAATTATCTAAACAAAACTGATTTTATTCTCATACTAAATCACACATCATGTATGAAATACAAAATCCTGACCGATTCATCGACTGATTCATTTATCGATGCACACCCTAAACCGCTAGTCTTGTTGACACAAAATTCGGAGGGTGCGTTCTTATAGGTGTGTACGTATTCGTTAAGTGAGGTATTTTCGAAATGTCATTGTAAAAAGGAGGAAAGGGGGAGGTTTAAATTTCAATGCATTTTATTTTCTGCTTCGTTTGACTCGAAATTTGGCACACGTACTAAATGGGGATTAATCTTAGTATTAAATAAAAAGATTACAAAGCCTAGAGAAGCGAAGTATTATTAAAATTTTAATAATAAAAAAAAATGTGAAATTGTTAGCGACAATATTACGCATCAAATAAAATGTCGGTAATGTTGATGATTTAATCATTACTTATATATTGATTTCATAAACATGTATTTGTAATAACGTTTTACTTTATGTATATTATAATTTTGTTTGTTATTTCCAATAAATGAAACGAATTGAATAACAAGAGTTTATCAATATTTTATTGTACGTGATGTAATGATTTTGTTGTAAGCAATATATTCCATTCGAAATTGTATAAAAAAATATCGTACACATTTACAGAGGACCCATTCGCAAAGCGCGCTCTTGCTTCCTACTAATTAGTTGCCGCTTGCTCGTTAAAGAACATCAATTAAAACAAAGCCTATTTAATTGAAATACTGGCACAAATTAATTCCAAAGCGCACGAAAAGGCATACGTTTTCATTCCGCATAATCCATTGCACGTTTATGACATTATTAGCTCTTGTGACATTGGTTACGTTTAAGATATGTATTTTGTTGTTGAGAGGCCATTAAAATTTACGATTTTTTTTAATAAATAATTGTTACCGTCACATTAATTTTATTCACGATTCTGTACATAAATAAAAAAGAATTTGGTTGTTACATAAAAATGTTATCAAATTTAATCTCACGATATTGTTTCATAATATTCTATTAGTAATTGTCTCAGTGTTTTAAAATTATTTGAGAGTATGAATATGTTTATTTTTTGTGTATCAGTAATGGGCCAAAACTTTACTTAATTCGATCTAATGTTAGGTGGCATTTAAGCCGTGTGTAGTGAAGAATGCTATTTCAAAAAAATCCCACCACTATCCTCAATCTATTTTATATCTGGTTTCGTTCTTTGTGTACTACAGTTTAAGAACTCATATATATATATATCGGTTTAAAACTAACATAGGTGTGACTTTCGATATATAGTAAATCAAATACGAAATTTCTAATAATGTCTTAATTTCTGTAAGTCACGACATAGGGAAAAGTATAGGATTAAATAGTAGTTAAAAATCGCCACTGATTTTCTTACCTGGTTTTCTTTAGGAGAGCCTAAGTCTTCGAAAACAGCGTTAGAAGCATGTGACCATTGAAAATTGCTTTTGAAGGTTTTATTAAACAGCATATATTTCGAATATGAATTAGTATAATAACGTAGCGAAAGCGGATGACGAAAATAATAATAAAAAAAAAAAAACTTAAGTGTACCGATCGCAAAGTCGCCGCATTCGTGCGCCATTCGAATATGGAACAAGTTGCAAAATTGGAAAAGGAACCGCCACAGTGCCTTCGGCCTCATGCGAAACGCGAATACAAATAAAAGCAAACTGCGAAACTTTCGCCGTACCGAGGTCGGAATGCAAAACGTGAGGAGAGGAGGCGGGTAGCGTTATACATTGTACACCATTATCTAATTCACATTGTGTATCGACTCACCGAACAATCGTAGAACGTTGTAGTGATGTGCTGAAACTGTTGATCAATGCTACAACAGGCTCAATTATATAGTCTCTTATCCGAACCAACGAGCGATGCGGCTAAAAGACTGTATCATTTTAGACCTTACATCTGTCACACAATTTAGAATTGTGTTGTTTTTATTTTTATTTGTTTATGATTTGTAAATTTTGTTGATTATAATTTATTTTTTGATTCAAGTTAATGTATCAGTTACACAACATACATGTTAATGAGAAATAACGTAATAATTATTACGTATTAACTAATTGATCATGGTTGATTAACATTTGATTTACAGGACCCGTCATTTTGACAGAATAAGGATCGGAAAACAGCCTTTTATTTTATTACCAATATGCGTTCGACAGTTTTAATTTTTTTTTGTATTGTTTCTACCAACATTATCTTATACTTATTTTGCAAAAAAGTACAATTTAAGAATGCAATCGTGCAACAAAGTACCTTAAGCAGCGAAAATAACATGAAAAATTGTCCATCAATCTAGTTATAAACGAGTCATTGCAATTAGTTGTTACTTTATTTTCGTTCTGAAACAAGAGAGAAATGCACAATTGGTCGCGTTAATTCTATTTTATATAACCGCCTAAAACTTTTCAGAAACGTCCGCTAGTAGCCCGTAAATTAGATTTACGTGTTACTGCAAATACAACACTGCTGTTTTATACGTGTGGTACAGTTTTTGAATGTAATGGACAGCAAATCTTTTGTATATTTCATTATTTATACTTTAAATTACCTCATAACAATTATTAAATATAAATATCATTAAATTAAATTAACCTTAAGGTAGACTGGCAGAGAATGCCATTTGGCATTAAGTCCACCTCATGTACAAGAGTGCATTAATTAACTTTATATAAATAAATAAACTTTAAATAAAAATGATTTTGTTATCTTTCATTAAATATGTATAATATTACACACACTGCCGGCCAAAAGTTTGAGACCACCTTGAAAAAATTACAATATTGAATAAAACTCCAAAAGTTAGTGCTCTACAAATTATTTATTTACCTGTGTCTATTACACTTTTGTAGCATTATTGATTTACTGCAGCTTAAGGATAGCTACTGCTTCTCAATTCAAACTTCGAAGCGAAAAAATAAAAGAATGTCGCTACAACGGTTTTCAAACTCTAACGATTTCGGTACAGATGTGTGTAATTTGGTATTACTTTAAACCAGCTGTTTCTCGTGAGGAAAAAAATAAATCTTTTATCGTAAATTTATAAAAAAATTACAATAAAATCTTTGTATATTTACCGGAGCGATTAGAAAATGTTATAATAAATTTATTTCGACACATTTTAATGGTTTTCTTCTCGAGTCTGTAGTAATTTCGTGTATTGTTGCATTGTTATTTTTCCTGGTCTGCAATAAAATGTATAGAACAATGTTGCCAACGGCTGTGTAAAAAATTTAAAAAGGCGAACGTATATTAGTGTAGGGAACTTTTTATCTTTGGTTGGTCCGTCAAAATGGCGGATCCGGTAAATGTAGTGTTAATAAAAATCCGTACAGAAGTTTTTGCATGAAACGACAAACATACTGAAACGATTTTTTTTTTAATTTTTGTTTTGGTCTCCTCGCATTCATTGTATTTACCTATACAGAGGAGATTTCACAAATAAATATTCAATGTACAGAAACGGTGAATGGAGTAATTTGTTGTTTGTATAATAAATAAAATGTTGTAAATATCAGCGTATCAGTTTTCTGAAATCTGACTGACTGTTCATACTTTACAATTATGTAGATTGATTAAAAGCCGGTACTCGTACAAGTATTTTTGTTACGGTATTAAGATTTTTTTAGTTTATAATTGTAATGATTTCTTACTACCATATGGTAGATGTAATAAATGTTTTTTTTATCTGTTACGTGCTAAAAATTGACCTGTATTTCCTCTGATGTTAAGTGACAATGGGACCGATGATCGCGAAACTTTTTCACTCAGAATACTCCAGGCTCTCAAATGTATGACTGCCGGAACACAGCAATGCTGTTATGGCGGCAGATTGATATTGACGATGAAAGCTAGCCAGGCGGATTCTAAAAACCTACTACCACCGTCCGGAATCTACAAATCCTGTGACCCGGGAATCGAACCCGAGTCCTCCGAGTTGCAAGGAAACCGCTGCGCCGCGAGACCAGTCATACGGTATTAAGGTAGTAATAATTTACAGGGTTTACGTATTGCTAAACCTGTACAAAGTTTCGCACCGGCGGGTCCCAGTGGGCGAGTGTACCGCAGGCAACTTTCAATAAAGCGTTGAACAAGTTCGTAATTGAAAAAGAAATCTCCGCAGACGGCGAGGCAGCATGCAAATGTCAGGTGTAAAATATTACTTCACTATTTCTTACAGCGATTCTCAGGTGATTTATGTGAAACTGTGACTCTCTTCTTCCTTTAACACTCTACTTTCTTTAACACGTCGACGCCGGCGAGACCCACTGGTGGGTCAAAGTAATCTCTCATTAAGCGGAGAGTAAACCCACAATTAATGAATAAATAAATAAAATAAATTGCAATTATTTATTTTATTTATTTATACATTAATTTGTTATTGTAAAAAACTCACTACCTTGAACCATTTCAACGGTAAGTACTTTTTAATAGTAGGCAAGCGTGACACACATATGTGAACCATATCGTTAACACGAATTTGCTTAACATTACTACTAAATACGCTCGCCGCCCCACGGGGACAAAAAAATATCGGCACAGGCGTGAACCTGTTAAACGAAATAGCTCTAATGCACAATTTTGTACATGATATGGATTTAACGCTAAACGTTATTCTCTACCAATCAAAGGTTGAGCAGAAAAGAGAATACGACGAAAAAAACACTAGTAAAGAGAAATGAAGAATAACAAGATGGAAAGAAAGATGAAACATAACTATAGGTACATAAATGAAATGCAGAAGAGATTAAAAAATAAAAACTAAAAAGAAAAGAATACGAAAAGATGTTTTTTTTTTAATCAAAATATGGTTTCGAAACATTCTTTTGAAAGAAACAGCAGTTAATTTCAGAGTCTCACAGCGGAAAGGAACACGGGAATGTGGGAGGAAGTATGTTTATATCCATTTATGACAAGCATATAATAGAACTTCCCCGAGCAAATCAATCAGACTTTTTATGACGACTGTTACAGCTTCATCGAAACTGGCCGACGGATCCGATGGTCCGTGAGCTCACACGGAAATCGAACCCGGTACCGCTGTTATAAAAAGGTAAAACTAACTCTTACGACAAAGGCGAAATTTGCTTCAATAATAAAAGATTGACTATTAAAAGTGATTGTACAAATCGAATCGAATAAAGAAACTTCGGGTTTGAGTTTATAACGTTTGTAAAATCGAATTGAACTCTGGTGTCGAGTAAGTCAGCGAATTCCAGATCGCGAGTTGAAAACGGTAAACCAATTCAGCGAGTTGTCAAAGAGTGTTTTATACACAGTTAGTCGTGCGAAAATAAAGTTTATTTCTATAATGTTTAAAATTAATTACAGAGTATTTAACTGTTTCATTGCATTAAAATTTCGGCAACTATGGCTTCTTGATGGATGAATAAACGTTTATACATGTTATAGATATTTATTGCCATATAAATAATTAATTATTCATGTGGCAATAAATATGTGTCAATACTATTGTGAGTGTCGCACACCTTTTAAATTATATATTCCGCTGTTTCATCAAACAATCGGTGATTCTGCTTTAATTTCTAGTTTTAACTGAAAACTGGCAGTCGCCCGCCCGCTTGTTTGGTCGTGGTGTTTTTTTTTTATGTTAAGATTGATCCCCCTTCGGTAAGTTACGAATTTTCGACTACATCGACATAAAGAATAAAATATTTATTGAAATTTAAACATCCCTTTTCTCCCCTTCAGGGGTGGTATTTCAAAAAGCTTTCTTTTTTAGTGAATACACACATTTCACTAGTAGTAGTACACTCTAAATTTCTTATCTCTAGGACCAGCGGTTTAGACTGTACGTTGAAATATTGGTCATCGAGTGAATCGGTCAGGAGCTTGAATTTTGTAGAAGTTTAGTTAGTTAGTAGTTATAAAGTATAGACGAAGGTGGATCGTGGTAAATATTGAAAATCACTCACTGAATGGTGCGATGCTATTTAAAGTTCAACCGATTCTTCGGCTCCCCCCTCCCCCCCCGCGTTCCGATCGATCAGCCTTGTCTTACCTGGCCTAGAAGCTGACTAGCGGCCCCTATCGAAGTGGGTGCGACGGCTATATTGAAAATATATGAGTGCATTGCAAAGATACGCGCCTTTTTTAATCCATTTGGAGCGAGCGAAAATTTTCACCGAACCCTAATTTTTTTTTTCTCTGACCATTTCAGGTCTGAACACTTATATTATATAATATTACTTGATATCAAGTGATAGCAGTGACGCCGTAAACAGTGAAGCGTGCTGCCTCTTAATATTCTTGCTATCTTATATTTAAGCACAGGAGCATACAATCATTATGTTGTGGAAGGTACATTGGTATTGAAAGTCTTATCTAGCTAGGCGGTTTGGGAAGAAACCTTACCATTATCTCAATCCCGATACTCGTGTGGTTCTCTCACCTCCGTACTAGGTAGTATCTCCTTACTAGGTCGAATTACGAGTACCGTACTCGCCGCTCTCACATTTACTACTTACACCGTGCTATTAAAAATCGATCTACTTTTACGGACGCGTGCGATGACTTACCGAATACGTCTATGCATCCTATCTGCCATATCATCGTCGGCTGAGTGT
>DWQX01006683.1:0-11032 GCA_018245475.1 Pharmacophagus antenor | reverse complement strand
TTTTGATAAAATATTTTATAATTTAAATGTATTCAATGTACAAGGAATTTATTAAACAAATTATAATAATTATTCCGAAGTATGATATTGCTTGAAACAGTGTGGCATACACAAGGCAACACAGCAGTCAGTACACCAGAATCTCGATTCTCTCCTAATACCTTTGGAAAAATCATGACGCATCAACAATATGATGGCATATATATAACCACTTTAAGATTTAATAGATAAGAAAAACGTAGAACGTAATGCGTTCAACTTGTAAACCTACCTTTTATGCAATTACTAAACAACTCTTGTGAAATTTTTAAACGATTTTTAGGATACTTTAAAAAAAGATTGAGAAACGCTGATCGGCGGCCTTATTGTAACTTAACATTAGATGAAATGGAAATGGTAATGGAATTGACCACAATTCCATTACAACTTAACAATATTTTAATTATTAGATATTCGTGATCCTCGAGCATCCACCATTCAGTTACCATCGACTAGCTTAAATTTATAACGATTTATTGTAATATTGTTAATTTATCCACTTTCTCCGATTCTGAAAATCGAAATTCTAAACTTACCGTTAAAAAAAACTATTTAATTTATGCTAACTCAAAAGACCTTATAAACGATGTTTTTAGAAAGCTTTATGTCATAATTGGAATTATCTATAAATATCTTATTATATTTAAACGCCTTACACACATAGCACGAGATATTGCTTACATAACAAGAAACTCTCTAGTTAAGAAATTTTTAAAGAGTAGAGTATAATATTTTTTACACAGGCAGGCCCAAAAAAC
This sequence comes from Pharmacophagus antenor, assembly GCA_018245475.1. NCBI lineage: Eukaryota > Metazoa > Arthropoda > Insecta > Lepidoptera > Papilionidae > Pharmacophagus > Pharmacophagus antenor. The sequence continues at coordinate 10,235 of DWQX01006683.1, read as the reverse complement.
GCTAGTTGGATGTCTTAAAAGCGGACATGTCAAAGAACAATAATCTCACCGGAGGATGCCAAAGATCGGGACAATGTGGAGGAGATAGAGTAGGAAAGCGGACCCTGGCACTAGGCCGGGAGAGCGCTAAGACGAAGAAGACGAAATTGATAAAGCGAATATAGAACAACTAGTTAAATCACTTTCATGTCTACGATTAAATTTTTGACTGCCTCCGTGGCGCAGCGGAGTCTAGTAACGCAAAGGTCCCGGTATCGATTCCCGGGCCACAGTAGTAGTGTAATCTGGATCGTAGTAAGGTTTGTTGAACCCGCCTGGCTAGCTATCACCCTCAATGTCAATCTGCGGCCATAACATTGCTGTGTACCGTCTGTCATATCTGTGAGACCCAGAAGTATTTTTCACGAACACACTTCACCACCTTAGGCCTCATTGTCATTTATCATCAGGTGAACTCGAGATCAAGCGTTAACCTATAACCGATAAAAAGAAAAAAAATACTTTTCGCTTTTAAAATCGAAACATTCAAATGTCTTTCAAAAGTTTTCCATGTACAAAGTATTTCGTTGATAGAAATGATGATTCAAAAGCTATTTTTACAAACTTTTAAATCTTCTGAATTACTTATTACTTTATATAACCTTCCAATGAACCTCTTTTAATAATCTATTCACTCTTTCACGCTTATAAATAAATGTGAAATATTAAAATTTTAATTTGATTTTAGAACACGAATTTTGGTTTCGATTATATTATAACAGATATTATCGTTTCAACTATTCTTTGATTATTTTCAGATAAAAAATTTAAATTTTATTGCCAATTATATGTTGCAACCGGTAAATCAAGTTGTACCCAAGCAGGATTTAACAATGGGTATCGTTAAGGTTTTATTAAAGAAAAATTATGTTAATATTTTAATTTTATTTTACGAAATTGCGTCAAAAACGCAGAGCAATTTAGAAAATGTCGTCGTAAAATGCATCGTGAAATTTGAGATATACGAGGTATCATTTAACAGTAATACATGGTCCATATGACGTGTTATGCACTTTTGCAAAATTTATAAAATCGGCTAAATAATTGCAACTTTATTGGAAAATACATTTCACAATTGACATTTTGTAATTATCTTAAAGTTGAAAATATACATCAAAGCCATGTAGTCAATGTCCTCGCACTGATCAAATGTTGTATCGCGGGGATGGATACGATGTTACTTCTTCAAAACACATAAATTGATGCAATTCTCATATGCCTAGATGATAGTAGCGGTAACGTCAGCCGTAGTGTTAGCTGTGAAACATTTACAAAGCGTATAAGTCTCAAACACCTTATGTGGGGTACCGTGATAAACCACATATTGTCTGATATTTTAATAGATAAAGCCTACGAAGTGCTACATTACATGCCTACGAACCATTCGTAGAAACGTCGCTTCTGTTTTATGCTACGCTTTATTTAAAACAGGAAACAAGCAAGCGCAAGTGCAATTTTTTCTTTCTACTGTTTTGTTACCAAAGTGCGTGGCATAAACAATAGATCCAAATGAAACATGACAGAAAGAGACAAACGCAATGTCAACGTGAGAACGTCAATGAATAAAATAACGTTTAATTAAATGTTTCATACACAATCCGATTATTAAAAAAATACTGATTAATATTGTGTTATAAATATGGTCTAATTACTTGGTTTTCGTAACTTCATTCGCGTGAAGTAAGACTTTTCCGATTCAAATTTTTGTACCTTATTTAGATACGTATCTATATTTATTTAATTTAATATGGTAAAGAACGTTCAGGTGCCTAGATTGAATCTGTTATGCTAGAGGTAAGAAATAATTTCCTCTAAAAAGAATCGAACATTGGCCATTTTGACAAGCTGTTATTATGCTGTAATTAATAAATATCTGTCCATTACTTTTTGCATATGACGCGACATACATACATACAGATAAATAGACATTCATATATTAAAAATTACAGTGGAAACTTCTAAAAAACAGTTTTTTAATGGCACTCAATGGACTGCGTTTCTAGTTTCATTATATGTCTAGAAATGTGAATACATTAATCGTATTCTGGAATTAAAAGAGAAATGTTCGTTGTAAACTTATAGAGAGAAATAAAATTTGCTAGTAAAAGTAATGTAGCAAAGTTCTATTTTAGATAAGTCTTGACCCCGAACGCTGACGGCTGCACTTTTGGCACGGTACTCCATTTCGAGCTAAGAACTTAGCGGTGAGAACCGTCCTAGCGATACAGTTAAAAAGCAAAATTAAAGTCGAACAGAGTAACAGAAGCATTATCATAATACAAAGATAAATTTACGAATTCACAAATCTTGACATGATTTTCTCTAGTTAGTTGAAACCGTACATTCAAGTACCTTCCTGTAATCTAATGCCATTTATTTTTCAATTCAATAACCCCATAAATTTTTAATAATCATCATCAAAACTTAACTGTAAAGATTTTAACTTTAATAAATTCTATTACTTTCTTAGAACTGCTCACCACACGAATTCAATGGGAGGGAACACCGTTTGGGCATAAGTCCGACTTTTGTATCCCTTATGTATTAAGTTATACAGTAAAGAATAAATGAATAAATAAAATAAGATTAATAAAAAGTAATTCGTCCTTTAAAGACACGTGTATTACTTTAGGGCAAATTAAGAGCTATTTAACAAAATTCAGGTTAAGAGGTAACTGGAACATCCATTAATGCTATATCGATTCGTATACATCTTTATACGATTTCGAAGAAAAGAAGATGATCTTTTGAGAGAATTCAAAACATTCGGGTCATTTATTACCTTCCCTTTTAAGCTATACTAAAGTTTTATGTTTACATAAAGCCAAATAAAACGCGAACGATGTATTACATATTTATACTGATTTAATTATTTATATTTAGATAAAAATACTAATATTATTACAAAATGAGAAAAATCCGGTTCTAAGACAGAGCTTGTGTATTTTTTATTTTTTACGAGCCAGCGATTCGTGTGATATAAAGAGTTACTATATGTTCACGTTAATTTTGCAAAATAAATTGTCAGGAGTATTCCTTCCTTCTATTAAACAATGTTTGATTAAAGGTGGTGATATCGAGAAGAAAAATAGCTACATTCAGTGAATACGTATACCTACATGTAATGTCTTGTATCGTTTATTTTTTTTCACCTATCAGTAAAGAATAGACTTACACCTGTCCTAAAGGGAAGCAATTAAGCTTACAAAATATGTCCATTACATTCTACACTTATTATATTATATATACGGTTTTAAAGTAAAGTAGTGTCTAAATAGTGCTTAAAATATATTCAGCGTCTGTATAATACCATGATTGAATCAATGCAAATTCCGTTAACAATTTTCATCTAAAAAAGAGTATTTATTGTGGTCATAGTCAATATGACCAAAGGCGTCATTATTTAAAAATTATAATTTTATAACTAATAAATAATATTTATTAGTTATGCAATTATAAATACAAACAATCGCTGATCAATATAAATCGGAATTACTTCACCATTTAAAGTGTTTAATTTTTTGTAAGCAACCCCAATAACTTCCCGGAAATAAAGAAAACATATTGTATTTTGTTAGGAAAAGTCTCGCCAAAATCAATCCATCCAATTCAAAGATTACCCGGCAAAATCATACAGACAGTCAAGAGCTTTTTTTTTTAATTCTGAACAGACACAAATATTTTTTTTTCATTTCGATAGAAGACACGTTTGCGTTAAGCCATATTAAAAATGAAATTTGTGTAATTATAACAATGAAAACAGGCCATCGTTTCGAAAAACATTTAAAAAATAACGTTTAAAAACTTGAATAATGTCAGATTTTAATAACTCATTATTATTCTAGTCAACATAAAATATTAATTTTCCTGTTTCTAGCTATGAGAAATTTAACTAAAATCAATCGATAATGGACCTTAGTCGGAGTTATTAGAGTAGTGGTCCTGAAATATTTTTATGTTTTCGACCACTTGAGGAATTTTTAATTTTATGTAGAATCTTACCCAATCTTGAATTCTTGTAAATTGATGAATTTTACAAATTATCTTGGATTTAAATCTCGTAGACCTACATTTTTTTTTCGTTCACATGACATGACTTAGGGGTCGATATATCGGTGCGAGAGTGTTCCCTTGCACCGGACGGTGGTTCGTCCAGCAGGACTCGAGACGAGGGCCGCTAGCAGGACGGCCCGACCTGCAGCCGAGGCGCGGGCCATGCTGCAGCAGATACCGCCCCCGGTCAAAGCGTTGTCAATGGAACACAGGGGAGTTTTAGTGGGCTGGCGCCCTACATACCGACTGTGCATAGCTGATGGTCCTGGCTATGGCTGGCTAGCACCGAAAAGGATTTCCTCCCGTCCCAAAAAAAAAAGGTGTCGATATATAAACCAATTTAGGGCAGCATTAGAGTGTTTAAACCGGCGCGAGAATATTTTCGACTGTGTAATTGGGTATGTGACCCGTCGGACGTGTGAGAGGATATAAGCAAATACAACCTATGCGATCTATGTTATAGGAAAACAAAAAATCGCGATTCACAACGCACATTCGCGTTGTAACTTTCGCGAACGGTGGTCGTCGCTAAAATATATCGCGTACGATTTGTCAATTATTGAAAATTTTAATTAATCAATTCAATTACAACTGTTAATTATAAAAAATAATAATGTTTGGATGCAATTTTCGGAGGTAAAATATTTGTAAATTTTTGTTTTATTATTTGAAAAACGTAGATTTAATTAGTTAGCTAATTTTATAGTAAATATTTTTTTTGTTGTCATGAATGCATAGATAGTGTTGAAATAATTTTTTCTTAATTAATAACCTATGCATTTATAAACTATTGTAATACATAAAAAACTACATAGAAATTTCGTACAATTATCATAGAGCATACAAACGAATAACAATTTACCTTGAACAATATCAGAAGCACTTCCTTCTTAGAGGGAACGTAGATACGTATGTCGCGTATTCATACGCAGCACATCCTCGTAGACGGTCGATGGGTTATCAAATTTTGTAAATCGAAACTGGCTAAAAAATAACTGTTTAATTAAAAATATATATATTATAATGCAATTCGCGGTCCTTATAATTGTTGCGTCCGCTGTGACGTCATTCCCTTTGATCGCGGCGACGGAAATTGATTACGACTGGTGGCAGACGGCTTTGATTTACCAAATATATCCACGCTCATTCAAAGACAGCAATGGAGACGGAATCGGCGATTTAAACGGTAAGAAATTTTAAATTATCTATCAATATTATTTATTTTTTCAAACACTAACATGGATAGACTTAATGCTCATTGAAAATTAAGTTCAAATTACTCACCTGAGTGTGTTTTAAAAAAACTCAAATCGTTATATGAAATGCTTCTGTAATATACCAAATATTTTTACTCTATACTACTGAAAAAAGAGATATTTAAAAATTTTACACGTGTGTCTCTGTGGTGTTGTAGCTCCGAAACAGTTGATTATGATGATGATTTCTAAAAGCTTCAATAGTGTTCCGAAAACTCTAGTAATTATAATTATTTTATCTGAGTTAGTGTAAGGCACAAATTTATGTTGAAAAAGTATAAATATTTTAACAGTTATTATAAATTGTGATTTTTAATTATAGTGATGTAACGAAATTTAAAACCATAATTATAATATCAGTGGAATTAGCTGTAACAAGCAACTAAAATCCAAAAAAAAAAACAATATATCGCTCATGGATGTAAATTAAATAAAAGTAAAAACCCATTTTTTACGTTCGTCAGGCTTCACCTTTTACCTATGAGAGGCAATAATAAAACCATTGTATTGTTGTAATTGGTAATTAAACATTATAATATAATAAAAAGAAATTAACGAAAAGAGCTTTAGCTTTTGTTACAATTAAATCATATTCGTATGAAGACAATAATTGAAGTTTTAACCTCAGAGATACCCTAGGAAATAATATATATATGTATTAGATCAGAATTATTTTTTAAACTTTCATTTTGTTTTGATGGTATATAGTTTTTATCTGTCACGGCTCATGATCGCTACCTTGGAGTAAAATACTTGTATTATTTCAATCCAAACAGTTTGCCTAACGAACAATACATTATTAAAGTTTTAAAGTAATCATAGTAAGTGTTTCATAATGGTAGTAAAATATATTAAATAAATATAGGCATGGTAACTTTTTTATTTAATATATAGATTGATCCCCATCTAGTAGGTGGCACTATTTTCGATTCTATGGATTCAGAGATTAAATTTTCATTAAAATTCGAACCTTCTTCCACCTTTAAAGGAAGAATTTCAAAGAACCCTTTCTTAGTGGATGCCTACACATCACAAAGAACACTCCCAAACTTCATGTTTCTAACACCAGAGGCTTAGCCTATGCTTTGATACATAAATCATTCACAATGAATCAAAACTTTGAATTTGATAAGCAAATATGTTGTAATACATATTGGACCGTTAAAAAATATTTTACAGGCATAACGGAAAAACTACCGCACCTAAAAGAAACTGGTGTGGATGCGATATGGCTCTCCCCAATCAACCTGTCGCCAATGTACGACTTTGGTTACGACATCGCTGACTACAGGGAGATTGCGCCGGAGTACGGAACCATGGAAGACTTTCGTGTTCTCATAAAGAAAGCTAAAGAAATAGGTGAGTTGTAATTTGTTTTGATGAAACAAAAAAAAATATTTTGGCTAATTTTCGCTTATTTTAATCGCGAATACTACGATTAAATTACAATCTTAACTAGTTTCGCCCTAGCATATGGGCACTTTAGTAGATTTAAAAGAAGCGAAAATTAGCAAAGCATTTTTTTGTTTTACTGAGTCATGGAGTTAATATTAATCGCACACGAAATAAAGGACAACCAACCGCCACCTGGTGGTCAAATATGCAGAATAAGATCCAGCAAGCGAATCTGAATACAGACACAAGCCAGAACAGAGGTCTCCGGCGCATATGCACAAGAAGACCCGACCCAAACTAAACTGAGAAGAGGTTTTGTCAAAGAAGATTAAGTCATGCAGTTACGCAAACAAATGATTGGAAAAATAAATGTAATTTTTTTATCAACAATGGTTTAACACTTGACTTCAATATCACGTGATGTTAAATGAAAACGAGACTGTAGACGGGGATGAGTGCTCGCCCGGAACATTCTAGTCAAATTCACAAAATCAAAATTCATATGTTTGGCTGTCTAAACTCAACAACGCTGCGTCTGTGGCGCAGTGGTTTAGCTCTCGCCTTATAATATGGATGGTCTTGGATTCGATTCCTGGACCAGATCGGTAGTGGTTTTGATGGTAGGGTTTGACTAGATACAATTTACAATGTCAATATGTCGCTGTAACAGCATTTGCTGTGAACACACACGTAAGAGCCCGAATTGTTTTGGGTAAGCACGCTTTACAATTTACGTCCCCTCTGTCATTTAACATCAGGTGAAATTGAGGTCAAGTATTAGCCTATTGCCGATTAAAAAAATACGGTTTTTGCCACAAGTTGATAATATGACCGTGATATCGCCAGGCGGAATCAAACTTGATACCTCGTTGATGTAAGGCATGCGGTTAACCACTACGCTATGGAGTCAATTCATCTGCCCCTTATTAGAGAACTTTTCAAAATAGACTATTTCACTTGCTGTATTGCCAATCTTCCCTACATAAAGAAAACATAAAAACTTCTTCATTCATTTTGAGCCTGTTAATATCTATACATATTTTAATAGTAACGAGACATTTTGTTGTGGTAAATTTAAAGTACACGTTACATTTGTGTTTCTTACCAGTTATGGTGAGCTTAGCTCTGTATTCTTAGGAAACGTTAAATGAAAAAATGTAGATAATAAATAAAAAAGTTATGCTGTCTTAATCTCCAGAGATAAAGGTTTTCTAAATAAAATTTAGCATGTTCTGACTCGTTTTTGACAGGGTTGATTTTTTTATTTCATAGTTACTCTTTGTATTGATAGTATACAATAAATTATTTATTAATTTAATCATTACTTTGCAGAACTCCGTGACTAAATAAAACACAAATTGATTTGTTAATTTTCTTTTTGTTTAATTGCAAATACTAATACTAAAATACCATCTAAACGCGTTTCTCCACCACGCGTGACATCCTTAGATGCTACGGTTTCAACGTCAAGCAGTCGAACAAAGCGGATATTAACAAATTAATTTTTATTTTATTTAAAATATATCTTTTACCGCTCTATTCTATGCATCAAAGCAAATTAATTTCTATAACAACTACTAATATAGTATATTGCAAATAACGCTTCTTTTTATTCCTTCTTAACCCCTATTGTTGTTGCAACATCAATAGAAACTATATCTATTTCAATAAAGATTAACACAAAGCGAAAAAGAATTGTCAAATTGTTACTCGAAACATCATTATGGCCTCAACACGGAAAACAATTCGTTTCAAACTACCTACTATAAACAATGATGCTATTAATTTTTTTTCGACCTAATTTGATCAACACAATGTCTGGCATAATAAAATAATATGATAAAGTATGTGATATAATAAAGAAATAAACGTCACATTTTTCGGGCACTCGCAGATTTCGCAATATAAAGATGTAAATAAGAATTTTATTTCTATTAAAACAAGTCAGTTGTACGTAGTAAATTTTCAAACGTCTATTTTTTTTCCTTCTCTATGATAAATTATTTAGTACTCGTGGCGTTTCAATGTCACAGTAGATTTTAAAATATTAAATTTTGTATATTGTGATTGTATTACATTACTATTTTCAGATATCTCAAAATCGCCAATTTTCTTCAACGTCGACATTTTTTTAATAGAAAGTGGCCTGTGTTTCAAAATAGTCTCAGATATAATTTATGAAAATATATTTTTTTAATTGAGAATGTTATATTACGGCTTTGGCGACATTTTTGAATGTGTCAAATGATTCTAACGCCGATCACTAAGACTTGGACTTTCCTGGAACGAGACACGTAGGAAACTCCAAGTAACTAAACGTGCAAGACCTTCATCGATTGGTAAAAGACACGCCTGCTCATAACAATGAGGTTTATGTTATTTCTATAGCTCCACTTTAACAAGGACAGTAGTTCACTGTTTATATTAAAGTATAGGTGCCTTGTTCAATTCCGGGGTTATGTGAGTAGTGGTATAAGAATAGTGGTAGGGTTTTTACGAATCCGCCTGGCAAGCTACCACACTCAATGTCAATCTGCCGTCATTTATACAGTGCAAGCATGCTTCACCATTTAAGGCCTCATTGCTGTTTTTGTTTTTATTACTGATTGATTAACAAACTAATCAAATAATACACGTGGAGAAGTAACGTTTATGTTATTAAGTTTTGTGTATGTTCCAACGACCACCAAAAGTTGAAATAATATGTATACTTTATAATTTAAACATATTCGGGTCTACATCGCTTAAATATTCACTAGGTATGATACCTAATATTCCTCAACGTTTCGGCGCGAGTTGTATCGGCCGTGGTCGCGAGACATAAAATCGTTAATATGTATACTTTTTTGTTTGTGCAAAAAAAAACAATCGTTTTTATACTTCACGGTTTATAGTTTTTATTTTATAATATATATTTAGATCACATTTGTTACGTATAAACTACGAATTTGGCTCCTTTTTTTATATTTTTTTTACGTGGGGGAAATGCCTTCACATACCTGCCTTCGCGGGGACAAGGACAGGTTATGTCCGAGTCCCACCGACTAAAACCCCCACGGTTCTCCATCTTCTGCCTATGGCTAAGTCACGGGAAAGCTTTCGCACACTTTCGCAACTTCGCCGGCGATTCGCCACTCACACAGAGCAGGCCCCTCTACGAATTAGGCACCTACTTGTTCTAAATTCGTACTTCATTAAGCCTGTGTGTGGGCGGTCGTTTACATTTTTACGTTTACGTTTTTGTTAAATATTATTATTAACACCGCTTATTGTCTAAATTTGTGCATATGGCAATTGATTTTTTTTTTAATAGCAATTTGTCATCAATATCACGTGGTGTTAAGTAACAACCATACCATCAAACAATGTGTTTACTTAATTTTGTCACCTTGTAAAGGGTGTCCCAGTAAGAGTACATTTTTTCATTTTAAAATAAAAACAAGTATTTTATGATAGAGTTGTGATATTTTTATTGTATTGTAAAGAAGACAT
>DWQX01006682.1:0-11032 GCA_018245475.1 Pharmacophagus antenor | reverse complement strand
TAAGAGAAATGGTATTTAGACATTCAAAATGATTAGTACATTACACAGGTGTTCATATTGTTACGTTATCATACGCAAATTTAAAATATTTTGCAAATTATAACCTGTGTACTAAGTGGTCTCAAACTCTTGGCCGGCCGTGTATACATTTAACACTTTATGATATGGTCATTATAAATTGCTTTTTTTTTCTACAACGTTACCTCTGCAATCGAACCAGGTCGCCACGTATTATGTAACTAATGAACTAAATATTAATCAACCTATCATTATTGGACACAGAATATTATCCTTAGAATTAATTGTAATAGTTTCTTACCTGATACTTAAGATGTCTCATGGTGGGGAAACCTGGATAGAGGAGTTCCCGGTTAGCGTTGGGTAATATTCCCCTCTTCAGTCGCTCCTCCGGCAATTCCAACTCCGTCCTCCACACTATCTGTTCTATCGCGTGGTTCTCTGTCACCTGCGGGTAGTATGCTGGGGCGTATGCCACACCTGATAGGTGTAAATAAAAAAATAAAAAAATGCATATAACCATTTTTTTATAAATTAATTAACACATTGTGGATGGAGATAACACGTTCTCCAAATGATATCATAAATATCCATTTTAAAACGTTGCCTCAAATGACGGCTACAGCCGTTCGATCTTTTGCGATACGGTGGCAAATGACGGCAGTAGCTTCTGAGTTTTTTTGGAAAAACTGTGGGTAAATGTGATAAATTTTACTACCAAACTTACACTCGATTTCAACTGGTAGTAATAAGCAATTGAAAAAAAAGTTACTGAGCACGCTCGTCTAATTAAGTGTGCGACCACGTGTTAATAATAGCAGTTGCTGATTTTCCACTTCAATTGGTTATATAATTTTTACTATATGCATAATGAGAAATCATTAATTTTAAACAAATTTGAAAAAAAAACTTCACGCCACAATGGTTGCAAAAATCTAGCCACTATACATGTTAAGCAATAAAATGTCCAGTCCGCAATGTCTCAACATATCTATATAAAAATATACACATAACTCTATGGGAAATACTACTAACCTAAGTTGGCAGGTGACCAATTGTAAATGTACATTGGCCCATGAGTATTCCTCTTGAGTTCCTCCTCGGTCAGCCTCTGATAGCATGGCGCCATAGCTGATAGCAGATTTGTCTGTTAATAAAATAGGTGTTATTATTTTTAATCAGTTCAAATCATTCATCCGTCATCATTTCATCCCAATGACATTTGAAGCTAAAAATATGACTATTTTAAATTCATTTTTAGCTCGTCCTCTCTAGACGCGTACCGATAAGCAGTGTCCATACTTTGATATGGGCGAAATTTTTTGGGTAACGCCATTGATCAATCAATTGAATTGAATTTATTGAAACTATTGTATAAATGCTCCTCATTTAAAAAATATTCATCATACAAAAATTTAACCGATTTATTCGCTTTTATAAACCACCGGAATCTATTCGACAACAACTGTTTATGAGATAAGTTGCCGAATATTTGAATATAAATTTTCCTAATTATTTTAGTTCTGATCACGAAATTATTGCTTTATTTATTAAGGATAAAAAAATGGAGATTTCTAGTTCAAAGTGCTCATTATTTTGTTTGTTTTATTTATAACATATTACAGAGTGGTATAATTTTGACAATTCTTTTTTTATTATTTGAAAATAGCATACTCCTATAGTACATTTCGAAAGACTATCCATACAGTGGGAAAATCAGATTTATTAAACTTTCTATCTCATTATACCTGTCGATACATGGTTCAGTTCCCGTTTTTTAGTGTGTAAGTTTTTTAGGAAAAAATAGAAATTATTACTAGAGCAAATCAGGTAAGTTCTAGTTAGGACATCTCACCTCATCAATGAACGGTATGAGCACTACAGCCTCCCAGTCGTTGCGCTTGCCGTTGAGGTCCGTTTCGAAGTTTATTGGGTAGTAGTGCACGATGGGAGAGTCCTCATCCGTCATCAGGTCGTGGAACGGTGTCGGCAGTAGCTGCTTACTGGCGGCTGGCAAAACCGCGAGTAACTGGGAAAAAATCATGTTACCATTAATTGTACTTTCAATACTAGTATGGTTTTGTCTTACTCGCCTAGCTAGCTACCACGAATGTCAATTTTGCGCCACAACAGCACTGCTGTGCCAGCACGATTCACCGTGTTTCTGATTATGGCTTCATTGTCACATAGCATAAAGAGTAATTAAGATCTAGTATTAGTCGAAAAAACAAAACATTAAATATTGAATTACTTAAATTACGCATTTCTTATCACCAATTGACATATCACAGGCGTAGCAAGTAAGTTACAAATTTTCGTAAATAAAAGTTACCTGTTCAAAAGGTTTGAAAGGTTCGCCTAGTTCGAACTCAATCTCGAGGTCCTTGAAACCTTTGATATCGGAGATGTAGGGTGCGTAGTGGTGGGGGTAATACCAACACCAGGACGGACAGCCCTTATAATAGTACCACAGGTTCCATTGTATAGCTCGCACGTACCCCTCAGCTTGGTCAGCAAGCACTTCACTAAATAAACGTTACTGTTAGATCATTTTATTATTACTATTATATTTAACAATTTATATGGAAAGTTCAACAATTAAAATTTAAAACAGGGTTTGACATGTTAAAACTAACCAAAACGTAATTTTTAACACGTTGCTTTAAATGAAGAAGTATTATAAAAAAAGGCATTTCTGAACACGATCTGAATATTAAAAGTATGCGCAATATGTTATAGACGTTTGCGTACAGTAATTGTTTTTATTAAAATATTGTCTTTAGTGCCTATTCAATTCATTTATTCTCCAGCTATATTTTCGAAAATGAAATGGATCATACAGGACATTTGGTGGGTTTGTAATTATCAAATGGGACACTCGGTGGACCTATGGTCATCAATGTGTTATGCTACATATTTTTATATGCGTTGCTTGTTAAATATGTAAAATAATCTAAAAACATAACCATTTTGAAATACTGCTTGTTTTTAAATTTCTTTTAATGTCTCTTTTTTATTGCATGGAAAATAGTCTGATAAAAATTATTTAATCAAGATATTCATTTGAAAACACAGTACGAATATTAAATACTGACTGCCTCTTTGACACGTTGGTGGAAGATAAATCGCTACTCACAGGCTCGATTGTTTTATCTTTTTGAATTCCTTTTAAACGTAAATTGTCTACATATTAAATATGCAAGTATCTGTATAGCTTACTCTGTGACTTTGCTGTAATCCAATTTGTTCATGTAATAATCTTTTTTGTGAAGTATAAACTCCATTTCTATATTTGCTTCCTCTGTAATTAAAGATTAAATTTATTGGATAGATACACAAGTATAATATGTTTGTCGTTTTACTCAAGACGTAAAGAAATATGCAAAATATAAAGTAGTTACGTTAAAATAAAATAAAAAAGATTATATCGTACCGTCACTAGTTTCTTCAAATTCTTCTTCGTCGACATCCTCCATGTCATCCATATACTGTTACACACATTTTTAAATTAGAAAAAAACATTTTATAAATTTTATGTATGTTTCAAAAACTGCCTTATGCACTCTTTTTTGAAACAACAAAAACAATTTACATTCTTTTCAGTAGTTTAAGTACAATAGTAATAAAAATAATATATATATATACAGTACTGTTTTTTTATTATCATTATTACTACCAAGTATAAATAATTTCTTACAAATTTAAACTTTTTGCAGAGAGATTCGATTTTCAAACCCACCTGGCTAGCTACCACCCTCAATATCAGTCTGTCACCACAACAACTAGAACTATTCTAGGCGAACACGCTTCACCATCTACGGCCTCACTATCACTTAACATCAGGTAAAACCGAAGTCAAGTGTTAGCCGATAACTAACAAAAAAAAAATCAAATCATGTTCAATCAGAAACACGTTCTTCACCATTTTACAATTTGTTTCTGTTTGTGGAACTCTTAACTACTTTTTTATTTTTTTTTAAGTTGTACAAATCATATATAAAATAAATTTTGATAATAATTTTTTATTTCATTAAAATATTGGTCATTAATATTTTATTCTTTATTTACCATTTCCTGTGTGGCATTGATTAGCGCCTGCAATTCATCATCAGGCTTATTTGCCTTGATATCTTCTATGTTTACATTGAATGTGTCATCATTGTTTGGTTTGTACTGAAAATAAATATGTCCAGAATATTTCAATGTATGGGTAATAATTTTTAGTGTCTATGTAAAGCATAACAATAAGATCCTATAGATGGATTGTGATTATAATTTTATTATGATGCTTTATTGCATATAATACAAATGGTGAAATAAAACACAATTCAGGGTATTTTGTACATATGAAATTTGATTGAATTTTTGCAGATATTATAATCTATTCTGTTGTATGTTTTAATTATATTCTATATTATATTAAATATTTTGATGTTTATTAGTAGTAATTAAAACATTTCAGAAAAAATAATTACATGTTATTTCATGATTCTATTAAAAAGCTCACTTAAATCAAGTGGAGTGGGCAGGTAACTTAGTTTAAAAGAAAAGGTAAATATGGCAATTATTCGAGTTTAAAAAATTAACAATATTCCTTTATGCCATAGTCACATACCTCTTTCCGCTCCATGGCATTAGGCCTCCTTCCAGTTTTGCCCTCAAAATATTTTAAGTCGGTGTAAGTGTCCTGAAACTTCTCCTTATCTATCTTAGCAAGTTCCTGCATAAATATCTCAAACCTGGCTAAGTTTAAATCACCCGCTTCATTAATATACCCTAAAAAAAAAAGAAAGGAAAGACACCTTTTAAATTGTTTTCCATTTAAAACTAAACATAGATTTATAATAATTTCAATAGTTATTTTTTTATTTAATATTAAGATTAATCACCCTTCAGTATAATTAATTCCCCTTCAGTGTGCATACTAATTTTTTATGTCGATAGACGCAGAATATAATTTCATAGAAATATAAACCCTTTCATCCTTCACAAATGGAATTTAAGAAAAAAACATTCTTAGTGGATACTTAAACAACAAAGAATACACCCTCTAAATTTTATCTCTATGACCAGCAGTTTAGGCTGTACATTGACATAGATCATAGCCAGGACTGTGAATTATTGTATAGATTAACTGTTTATAACTCACCATCTAATGTCGGCAAAACAGTCATATAAGTCTTATATAAAATAGGTAGAGCATCATTACTTATATGCATATTAGGCAAATTTGGCAGGAAGTCGTTGCCTACTAGGAATCCCATTAAGACCCAATCGTCAACTATTTTCTCTATGTCAAATGGAAAAGGCAGTTTGTCCTTAATCTCTATAAATTCTTGAGTTAAATATTCACGAAAGAGAGACAAATGGAGTAGATAAAAATTTGTTTCTTCCGGACTAGTTGCGCGCTGTGTTGTTTTACCAAATTTTACCTGAAAGAAAGGCTTTAATTAGTATATGACAACACTCCAATATGTGATATTGGATGTTTTGTTTATATATAAGATTAATTCTGCATTAAAAAAGAAACTTGAAACATATTTCTAATAGTTTTGCTGATATAAATCAATAACTACACACACTATATACTCTTCACGTTATCAACTCAGTTTATTTTTTATCTTCTTTCAATGTATATATTACACAGTCATTAATAATAATTTGGCTCGAACAGAACAACATTATCTTACCTCTTCTCTTAAAAGAGCAAAATGCAATTCATGAGTACACATCCCCAACATTATGAGGTCAGCATCTAACCCATACAAACAATGTCTTGTATTAGGATCATAATCAGGTTGCGAACGGGCCCATCGGATATAATCCATAATCTTGTGCTCTCCTTCACCCGGTGTCTACAAATTAAGTTAACTAAGTAAGATGAAAAGAAACAGAGCAATATAACTAAGTTTTATATACTATATAAGGTTTATAGCAGAACTTCAGAAACTTTTTTCTCATAGACCACTTTTAAATTTTTACTGTTTATAGTAGGCTCCCTGTTGATACATTTTTGCATTATTCCCAAAACTCCAAATACTGTTACGGTCTAGTATACTCCAAATGATTGACAACATGTCAATAATCAACTCTAAAATACAAATCAACAATTTTAAGTAAATAGTAACCACATGAATTAAATGGATGTGCTTCATGGATTGACAGGAAATTATCAATACATAGCTTAGAGCTTGTGAACCTCCATTTTTTTTAACGCCAACGCGGACCTTCATCTGGTCTTTCGTGGACCTCTAAGGGTGCACCTGGACCATTTTGGGAATCTCTGGTTTATAGTAAGTAGGAGAATTTCTATGTACCTCATGTCCTGAAAGAACTACTTTCACTTTTGCCCAAAGTGAATCTGTAGACATCTTATGTTTAACGAAATATCTTAGCTGTTCATGTAAATTGGCCATGAAAACTGTTCCAGGAGTGATACAATTGCTGTCAAAACGCTTCTCTTTAGGGAGCTCCTCACCTAAATAAATTATAATAGACAAACTGTGCAATGGATTATCATAGCATTTCTGTGTAACTAGTAAGCATATGTAATACTTAAATATGTCCAAGTTTTAACAAAAATATATCTAATACCAGTATTTGAAACAATACTTGGCCTTATATAAAAATTCTTATTGTATTTTATACGAAAAAAAGAATTATTGGTATTATATTGAAAATACTTATATTTGTTAAAGAAATAATAACTAATGTAATTTGCTTTCTTTGTAAGATCACTGAAAAACTTGTTGAACATAAGCTTTTGGTCAACTAGTTAAAAAATTGTTGTTTACCTTTCTCTTTAGCTTTTTCTTCTAATCTTTCTGCTTCCCTTGCAGCTTTGAATCTGTAATTAGGTGCTAATATCAGAGAGATCTGAAGTTAACTATTATGTTTCGCAGATTTTCTAAAATTTCTTAATTTTAACACAAAAGAAAAATTTATCACCATATAGCTATATATCCAAGAGCAAAGGTTTTTTTTGTTAGAACATAATGCAATCAGAACTGCTCTTAGGTATATAGGGTAACCTGTACTGATATTTGAATAAAAATAGTATTGGTTAGTTCGATAATTAATGTATTTTTTCTCATATATGGTCCGTACTGCATATTTCATGTAGTAGGGATTGCATAACTTACATTATTATATACTGTTTTAAAGATTAGGAGTTGGACTGTCTTCACTTAAAAAACTGAGTGTAATTAATAAAATACAAGTCGGTAAAAAATTAAGTTAAAATGGACAATCAAAGAGAGCATTATTGGCATATTTTATTGTTCTACTTCCGAATAGGCAAAAATGCAGAGCAAGCTCGTAAAAAATTATGTGAAGTTTATGGTGATGATTGCCTTACTGAATGTCAGTATCAGTGTTGGTTTACTCGTTTTCTGTCTGAAAATTTTGATGTGGAAACGCACCACATACTTGTCGTTCAATCACTACTAATGACGACAAAATAAAAAGCATTTATCCAAACAAATGGTCAAATGACGACTCGAGAGATAGCATAGCAGTTTAATATCAAATTTGACCATTTATTTGGACTTACAAAAACTTGGTTATGTAAACAAACCAGAAGTTTGGGTTCCTATCAAATTCCTTTAATTTCCATATTATCTAACGCATTAACATGTACGACTCCTTGTTGAATCATAACCAAAATGATTCATTTATAAAAAGAATCATATAGGATGATGGAAAATTTATTATTTACAATAACATAGCCAGAAAACTATCATAAACCGAGCAAAATGAGCACCTGCAACTTGTACAGCTTATAGTCACCAAAAGAAGATAATGCTTTCTGTATTGATACCAAGAATCCAAAATATTGATTTAGCTGACTACTGTTGTCAGGTATTGAAATTCAATGAAGAAATCAAGAAAAAATACCCAGAACTGACTAATTGCAAAGGCTTGATGTTTCATTGTGAAAACACTAGACCCACACCTCTTTGACAATCAGTCAAAAATTAACAGAGCACAATTGGGAAGCAATGCCATATCCACCCTATAGCCCTGACATAGCACCATCAGATTATCATTTGTTTCAATCCTTCATAACAATTTCTGGTAAAACTTTAGATTCCAATCAAGCTGTTAAAAATTAATTGGACCACTTCTTCATTACTAAAAACCAAGATTTCTACGAATATGGGATTTTTCTACTTAATGAAAGATAGCAAAAGCTCATACAACAATTTGGTCAATATATCTTTGATTATTGTTTGTTGTATGTTATTGGTTGTTGTTGTTGTTGTATGCAAAAACAATTTACAACATCATTACATATTTTTACAACACCCTCCTGAAAATGTATTGTCATATTTTTAATGCCGTTATTCTAAACGTTTTATTGTAGCTACACATTTTTAATAATTTATAAATTTGACAGCACAAAAAAGCAAAAAAATAACTTTATAGGTTCTTTACTTATAACATATTGTATTAAAGTTTAAGATATATAATATTGGTACACACAAACACTAACAAACTATGATCTATATTTTTATAGTATAATCCGACCTATTCTGTGAGACAACTGATTATGTATGTAATAATGAAAAATTCAGCCATTTGCAATTTTCTAGGTCTACTTTTGAAAAGCTCCTTATTTCCTACAGATTTTTTTTTAATTATATCGATAGCATAAAATAAATAAATTCTTTCCAAATTTTGATAAATTTACCTCCTTCCCCGTTGCTGATTCATTTTTGCTCTTGGGGCTACACCATCAACTGCCATAAAGAAAAGTTTTTTTGGCTTAATGATTTGGAATAAGATACTAATGTAGTGAAATATATCTTGGAAGATTTTCTCTTCAGTGATTCGGAAATGAGGATTTCCATCGTCGGGATGTGAACAATTGTGAATTATACCATTCATGTCCAGGTACATGTTGTCAAAATCTGGTATCTGTAAATATGCGTCTTATTATCGTTATTGTTATTAACATAGATATAAAAATTTTAAGTGTGAATACAATATATGTTCTAAGTGTCCATTTGCAATAAAATATATTATTCCATAATAAGAATACGTATTTTAGTAAATTATTACAATTTAATACTATTTGTTATACTATTGTTAATACCTGATACTGTTTCACAAGTTCATTGAGACAGGGGTATCTTTCACTTGTATACCTAAAGAATTTCGGAACACCCATTTTGATTGATTTTTATACGTTTAGAATAAAGCTGGGTGTAACTATAATTTCAGCAACTGTAATTTTAACTTAAAAAATCATAAAATAATATTTTTAATAAGCACTTTAAGAGATTTTAAAATCGGCGCTTTCAAATTACAGTAAACAATTATTTTTGTTATTTAACAACCTATTTAAGAATTTAGTATGTTTTTTATTCATAAGTCCATGTCAACGTATCTTGCATAGATTATAAAATAATAAAGATAAACATATAGATGATATACCATAACTTTTAAAACCAAATCAAAGTTCAATATGTCTATTAGACATCAATACATTTTGATTATAATATGTGCTTATATCTATAGGAGTAAATTATATATAATTTAACTAATTTATTTGAATGCTTCCAGTCGGCTTTTTAACGATTTTGATCTAGATATTTTTTAAAAAGTGAACCTTCGAATAAGACTATAATTTTCATAGAAAAGACCTTAGACCAATTTTAGACCACTAGATTGAGGGGCACTTTATCGTGGTTTATATTTCGAGGTCATAGTAAGTTTAACATTAATAAATCCTTAAATTTTCATTTTTTAAAAAAATAGAGTAAAGTTGAACTGAAGGATTAATAAAAACTAGAAATTCGGATATACAAATTTCGTAGATATACAAAGTTTTAAATGAATGTTGTGGCCTCGAAAGGATGCGATTAGTCAACATAGACACCCAGTGTTAAAGCATTAAATGGCAGGAACACATACTCAGGCGCGTTTTTTGTAGTTCTTAGCTAAGATACAAAAAAAAATGTTCATTCGCAGATTTTCATCACTTCTCCAATTGTGGTTAGGATTACTTTGTAATTTTAGCATAATTTGAGATGTTGAAAAGCGCTTCAATTTTATAGTTTTTTAAAATAATTTTTTATCCTTTCAATACATTTATTTCATTAAATATGTAAAATGGCATTTCCATAGACTAAATACCATAGGGATAAGTAAATACTTTTGAAAATATGATGTATAGTCCTACAATAATGTTTTGGTACATGAATGACATTTACAGGAGGGCGCAGAAGTGAGTGTTACCAATGCAAGAAATCCTCTGATTTTCAAAGAATTTAAAACCATCAAGGAACTTTGTCTCTGTATGATTATCTTTCGGCAGGCACGTATCTTTCGGCAGGCACTTGTCTAGTGCCTGCGTGTGACTGCTACCTAAAGCATGGTACAGCGGTTGTGATTAAACTAGAAGCGATTATGACACCACTTTTCATTTCGGGGTAAATTAAGTTAAACCTTAGATTTGCACATTAAGCTCCGAGTAATGGCTAGTTCCCAATCAAACTGCTATAAAGGATATTTCTTATTAAACCTGGTTGGGCAAAAATGATAGTCACCTGGGTAGATCCATCCATCCCTTATTAATAAGATTTAATGAGAGATAAAGCTAGAAGAATGAGAGAAGAAAAGAACAACTTAAAAGTTCGTTTTTAGTTTTTATTTTATATTACCTATTTTTACATTACTTAACTTTCTTTTTTTTTTGTTTGCGCGGGGAAAATGCATTGCCGCACCGTAAGTGGGAGGTGGAGGCGTGTGTGGAGCTACCGGCGCCCTGAAAAGGGCACTTTTCCTGGAGATAAAGATTATTTCCAGGGGCTACCCACTAAAAACCCCGCGGCGGTAAACCGCTAGTCCTCTTTGCTCTCTCCTCCGCCGTCCCAAACCCAGCCCTCGTCGCCCGACGAATCGGACGACGAAGACGGAGTGAGGGTGGCGTTAGATGAGCCGGGCAGAGTCATGGGAAGCCTTGCGGATACGACCACGACCCTGCCAGAGGATGCCCGCGTGAGCGGGC
>DWQX01006681.1:0-11033 GCA_018245475.1 Pharmacophagus antenor | reverse complement strand
CCGGCGCACGCAAACGGGGGCTCGACTCTTCGAGTTCCCGGGCGCGGAAAAAGACCGGCATGCTGACGCCTTCGCCGTCAAGTTAAGAGAAGCAGTAGCGGATGCGGCCAAGATATCCAGGCCGGTGAAATGTACACCGCTGGAGATCTTGGGCCTCGATGATTCGGTGGCTTCTCGTAGAATACTCGTAGGGATATTGGAGGTTCTCGTAGGATTAAAATAATGGCTTAGGTTATGTTATTTGAAATAATTACAGTGTCTTCAGTTAAATCTCCATCATGTAGGTGGTCCTTTTTTTTTTGTTTGCGCGGGGAAAATGCATTGCTGCACCGTACGCCCCCCGTGGGAGGGGGAGGCGTGTGTGGGGCTACCGGCGCCTTGAGAAGGGCAATTTTCTTGGAAATAGAATTATTTCCAGGGGCTACCCACTAAAAACCCCGCGGCGGTAAAGCGCTGGTCCTCTTCGCTCCCTCCTCCGCCGTCCCAAACCCAGTCCTCGTCGTTCGATTCGTCGGACGACGAAGAGGGGGTGAGGGAGGCATCATCGGATGAGCCGGGTAGAGTCATGGGAAACCTTGCAGATGCAACCACGACCCTGCCAGAGGATGCCCGCGTGAGCGGGTCCGTCTGTGTCCTCCCTCAGATGGTCGGGGGAGGTGCAGCCGTGGGCGCAGGAACTGCGTCCACAGGCGGTGCAGGTGCGTGCAATGCGGGCAACGCCGGCGTCCCACCACCGGTTGTCCGCGCACCTGCATTCGGGGGGTGAAGGCGGTCTTGCAACCGCCTCCGCCGCCCCTTTCGGCTTTTGGCGGAACGGGTTTTGGGAGTTTTCTTCCCTCACCCGCTCCTCTAATCGACCAGCCTAATTCAACCCAAAGCATAGCGATTATTTTATATTATAACAGTCAATGTCATCAAAATTAATATATTCAATTGGTACATAATATCTGCTCTACAAGACCTATCGTTAATAACTTTTTTATTCCTCATTGACCGGCATCGTCCAAAAAGCTTATTAATGATAATATAAAAAAATCATAACCTAAAAATTATTCAAATAATAAATACCTATAGATTTCTAAACATCAAGAGCACTTTCAACGCGCCATTTTAATGAGCAACACACCTATTGCAAATATGTATTTTTAGGTTAACATAACACAAACACTCCTGAGCAACCGTTTTTGTTTACACGAACATTTACATTTATTCCACATTATGTATTATAAACCTAATTCTAAACTAATAAAGTTTATTACAAAAAAGTTAATTACTGTAATATTCTACATATTAATTATTAAAGATGAAACAGTCACCATGTCAAACCAGCCTTATGACTTATTTGTAAATTTAATTAATAAAATATCAGTTAGAACAGGACAACGAAAATGATTATAGTGAATATTTTGCAAAACAATCAATTCCACATTATAAGCGGTAAAAAATTAAAATCGCTGAAGGTCATTAACCTTGCTTTGAACGATATTTTTTGTTCAATACTCTTATACTTCAATATTTTGAGACGAAATTTCTTTAGATTTGTATTATATAATATAATTAAATCAATAAATATTGAAGAATTCCAACAAAACTTAAAATTATTGTACGAGATAATAGTCATTATTAGGACCGGACTTGAACATATTTTTATAATAATCAGAATTAGATTTTTTTTATCAATTATAGTAATAGGTCAAATATAGTAGGACTATAGTAATTAATGTACCATTTATTACTATAGTTTAGAGTAACTAAATTACAAAATTGTACAAGCAATAGGAACATAGATATAAAAATACATGATTGCAATAAAATTGCTCTAACATCTTTTATACTATTGTTAAACTGCGGCAATGTGGGAAATATATTAATGTAGTCTTACGGCCAAAGACATAAAAAATCACAAAAATTCACAATCCGTTTCTGTAATGACTTCATAGTACCTATAAAAAATATATATTTGTGTTATATGCAATTTAGTTACTTTAAAACCTTAAAGGTTTAATTAATTTGATGAAGATAATTAAAACAAATATATTAATATAACATTTCTTTCCATTTTACAGATTATAAAATTCTTTATAAAATATCAATATCATAGAACAGATATATTGCAAAAATAATATATATTTATTTAATTTTTCGTTCTGGACTATTCATCAAATGTGGAAAAACCGATGACGAAGTTTATTACAATTTTTTTTTAATTTATTATAAATAATATGGTATCTTAGTATGATTATTTTAGAGAGTTACCCTTATGTTCGTTATAAAAGTTACAATAATTCTAAATGAAAGAGGCGACTCATGCCAATAACTCAATAAGCCTTCTTTTAATGAAATAATCACTATCAACAAAACCTTCCTATTTCATGTACTCTCCAAAGAGATAGAACTAGTGAAAAGTCCTACCAATACAATATATAAATAATAGTGATATATAGAAGAATACAGCTTCGCAGACATATGACTATGTTTCCACATGACGCACTACTTTGCAGAAAACTTATTCATGGAATGCATACCGGATCTTTAGATGCCAAGGCTTATGTACGTGTCTCCAACCTTGCTATCTTATCCTCAATCATTCATTGTCATCGATTATGCGCTTTTAGGCTTTCAAAAATAGCCTGATGTTTTTTTTTCAATCCACGTTTCCTTAAGTACAACCTTCCATAACAGAACATCTTAAATTATCTTTTTATACAACAACGCAAACAATGCATTTGCGGCCAAGGGCTTACATAATTTTCGTGTACAAACAGGTTTTCCATATTTTAAAACAATGCTACTAGCATTGTTGACAATTATGTTTATTAATAGTTTTTAACAATGTACGCATTTAACAGGAATGAGTTATACAGCTAACTTTATTCCTTTTACTACTCATTAACATGAATTTAAGATGTGGAGATAATTTTAAGAAGTTTTAATAGGACCCATCAAAATAAAATAAATGTTTAAATATCACTAAAACCTATATTGACTGACAGAAAATGATTTATCACAACTATGCTTTAAGCATCAGTTCATATATTGTGCTTATACTATGATACAAAATTACAAAATTCAATACAGTAGCTCATAAATATTTACTATCTCAAATTAAAAACATTTTCCCACTTATATTTAATGCACTAAAGGTAGGAAAATGCGGATATGGAATTGTATATCTCAGCGAAACAATTTTAATACTTCAGGATTAGCTGTGGAACAGCCCGTCACGGAACTGTGTCTCGGATGCCTCTGTCAGGCGGTGTCTGGATGCAAAGAAGGTACCCTGTGCGACGGGGACGCGTGCGGCCTGTTCCGCATCACTTGGCCGTACTGGGCCGACGCTGGCAAGCCCACCATCGATGGCAGCTCCCCTGATGCTCCTGACGGTAAGTGGAGGAGACATTACATTTAAGAAAATATCATACACATTTTTGGCTCCTTCTGTAACGCAGTGGTGTAACGCCATTCCGGGGCCACAGTAGTGGAGTCTGGATGGTGGTAGGGTTTTCAGAATCCCCCTTATTGTCACTTAACAACATGTGTCAACTTACGTATCAAGTGTGTTAAATGCTATCTCACTATTGTAAAAAATATTTTAATATAACTATGTTCTTTATTACCAGTAAGAGTGGAAAGGAAAGAAGAATGGAAATTTCGAAATACATTCTAAATTCTGGAAGTATGATAAACATGGAAGATGTAGCCCATAAAAATCTCAAAGTTATCGTTGCTAATACATTATCAGGGACCTAGCATATGCTTTTTAATACATCGAATCCTACCATAATAGAAAGCCATGTAACACATAAGTAATATATAGTTAATAAATACAACAATTATTCATTTAAGTAGCAAATTATAATACTTTTTAATTAATTAATGTTGCAATCAATATTTATTACCAAATTGAATTACACGATTTATATTTTAATAAAGGAAAAGAATGAGTTTAAAATAAATAAAATTCGTTTTATTATTTTATTTTTTTAATTTTAATTATTTATTTTTTCCAGCCTACCCGCGATGCACGAACGACCCACGCTGCGCCGCGCGCACTGTACAACTGTACATGAGACGATTCGGACAGGTAATGACAACTTATAATCGCAGATACGCACTAAAGTAGAACTCCAACAGCTCGACGTAGACCTATCTCCTCCAAGGATCTCCACACCGATCAGTCCTCAGCTCCCCGAATCTAACGTCTTTCCACGAGCTTAACGAGATCGTCGGAACAATTGGTTATAATACAAGTGTAAATTTTAAGACACGCACAACTTAAACTAGAAAAGTGATAAATTGAATTAAAAATTTTATTATTATACACAAATATCACATTTACAATCTGCAAGGTACTGCCTCCTTAACTAAGAATTCTTGTATCTCAAGAGACAATATACAAATGTTGACAATTTATGAATGTTGACATTCTTTCTATTTCGGATGGTGGCTTGACAAACACTTGTTGTATAAAGCGGAGATCCCTACTTTTATTCTGATGCTACATGGATGGGCCATTTTGGTGTGTTTTCGAATTCACTTCAACAGCTTTCAACTTCATATTGTTAATTTCTTATTGCCGTGTTTCAACATTCATATCATAAGGGCAAGATCATTCTAAGCATGTACGCTTCACCGTTCTATGACGTCATTGTCATTTAACATTATTTAAAATTGAGTTCACATTCTCATTGATATTTTACAAACCACCTTGCTCAAGTATAATTTAATATAAGTTTCGTTATATATTGGCCGCAACTAGTAATAGAGTGTAATAAAATTTAAACTTAAAGAACATATATCGACGACAAAAAATTGAAGGCTTATTAAATTCGAAAGACAATTTAAAATAACATTCGCGATAAAATCAATTCCCACTACGTAAAGGTCACTAGTATCAGGAACACAAGCACGAGATTAAAAAAAAAACGAAACTCTTGCACTTTAAAATTGAAATGTAATTGATAGATGTATACATCAATAGAGCGGACAAACTAGATCTGTGTAGAAAGAAACGGAGCTAGTGTCATACATATTGGTTCGTATTATGTGTACAAAGATAAAAACACATTGTGTAGTTAATACGTCATGTTGGCATTGCCTTAAACTATATGAAAAGCAGTCTATTACTGAATAACACATTAAGCGGTGACTTAGACATATTTCCATAAACAATAAATCATAATGATTCATTGATTATCTTTTGTATAAAATAATTATCAACGGACTAATCTGAAATATAGTCTGAACTCTAAACATACTTTCAGTCGATAATATGCATTAATTGACACACGATCTTAAGTGGCAATGAGGGTGTAGATCATAAAATGTGATCGCCCAGAATACTCTAGCTTTCATGTTTGACTCTCGGAATAGCTGTTATGACGGCAGACAAATGTTAAAGGTGGTATTTATCGGGGGTAGATTCAGAAAAATCCTATCATCATACTGAGAGCTACCAGTGTCGCCGGGGTATGTGGTACCTCCGTACAAGGCATGCGGTAAAGCATTGCGCTACGGAAGCAATCATAATTCACGAATACCAAACCTATCCTCTGCTCTACATGATTAACGTATTCATATAATATATACAAATGACCCGAAATTATTATGTCTGACGTATCGCGTTAAAGAACAAAATATATTACAACTCATTCGGCTTATTTGCATTACCCGTCTATGGATATCTGTGAAGATAGTACCGGTATCTACAATACACTATACACGATCCATGCTTCACCATTGACATTTACATAAGGCGCAGCCTCCACTGGTGACATCACACTCCGAAATATCACCGCTCGCTTGAATAAATAACAACAATAGGTTGTAATTACATATGTCATAAGGATAACCGGATTTGTAAAATATGTATTCAACTGTCAGACTATTTGTTCGGTAAATTAACAATTATGTAAATTTTAAAATTTGTTACGGCTCTATGACGCTCTAATTCATCTCGCTTTTTTAAACGGTAGCAGCATTTCTAGTTAATTCCTTTTACCTAAAATTATAATTAAAATTTTATCAGGTTCAATTACCAGATTGGTATTCTGAGAGCACTTTTTAAATGTAAAATGACGCACAATAAGTTTACATAATAATATTTGTCAATTTTACTCAAGATAAGAAACAAGTTCTGGTTTCTAAGCTTCAAATTACAGATTAAAATCGTATTATAATGCACAGGTAACATTATGACGTGAACTTATTATACATCGCTTTAAAATTAAAAAATAAACACTAACATGTATACTTATTCATATTCATCACATCATAGGAATGTAGATCATTAACATAAGTGTTTAACATAGTGGCTTAATACAACCGTTGCTCAATGCTAAGTACATAAAGTGATCACGGTTATGACGTAATACTTAAAATCGTTTACGAAAAGACGTAAGTTTGAAAATATAGTTTTTTTTAAGCTTAGTAATTTTGGATTGTAATCAATTGAGCAAATATGACTAGCAATCCTTTTAGTCACAAGGTAAACTGAACGTTCGTAAGATGACTGATGCAATTAGTTGCATCGAACCCGGAACAATTACAATAAAATGTCATTTTCTAACACGTTTGGTTGTAGATGCTTTAGATTATTGAAATGTTCTTTTTTATTAATATTTTACACAATGAAGCAAAATTATTGATTATGAATTTCAAATTAACCTCGGCAACTCGCTCGTGACAGGAAATTTCTTATGACATTTGTCAATTTTGAGATTTGAACAATTGAATTCTTTTTTTTTATGATAATGTAATAATGTAACAGATAATATATATATATTAATAACACTCTATTCAATGAATAAGCACTTAAAATGACGTAGCGATTAAAACAATGCGAATAAACATTCGACGTCATTCGAATAAAAACTAGCTGATTATACACGTCACAATAAATCGTAACGCCGACACTGTAATTGTCCGTGCATAGCGCTTATGATCGAATAAACCTTGTGTTTGTCTGTGTTAAATAAATTAATTTGTTATATTTGACAAATATTATCTAATGCGGCTGGCTTAATAGCAAAAGAATTTGAAGAATCGATAATAATATAATAATTTTCATAGACATAATTGCCTTATAAACTATGATGCTGTTATATTCCATTGATAATCTACAATTACCTTCTTAATGCAGAAATAACAATTGTGTGCTTTAGGTTTGTACCAATAAAAAAAATTAATTACACCTGCTATTGAGCAGCTGTAATTAATTTTATTTTATTGGATTGCCAATTGTTATATTTTATCCTTTTAACAACGACATACTTTTATCAAAAAGCAGAAACTCTTCTGTTGTATGCTGCTTCAAATATTTTAAAGTTATATTATCACGTAGCTGAAAAGGTTGTTTTTATGAAAGTGCAATAACATATACAAAATGATTTTTATGAACCACCTTTTACAAATAACGATACTTCATAAGTAGAGAATGCCATTTGGCATTAAATCCACTAAATATAATAAATAACACTTTTAAAAAGATAACAATAGTGAATACCACTGCAGTGGGCTTGCGGATAGAGTATTTATCTATCGAATATATTATAGTGAAGAATTTCTTCATATGTACGACGAAGAGTCAGAACAGGCCGGTGCGTTTACCAGGTGTTGAACAATTTGCACAGCGATATCAATGACGTACTAATAATTAGAACAAAGCACATTGTGTTCATGCTCGTGGTGAAGAATTCCACCAGATAGCACTTTATGATGTCAAATAGCTATCGAGCTATTTGACATCATAAAGTATCGACTTATCTCTACATCTTGTTACACCAGTTATTTCACTATAGAAAGCACTTTACACCTTGACGCAATAGTATTTTTACATTATTATTTGACAGCAGAAATAGAGGCTTCAGTAAAATGAGATAAACGATGGGATTCTAATTTAATAAATATGTTTTAGGATTGTAACGGTGACGGTCAAATCGACTGCTACGACTTCGCAGCAATACACAAACTCGGCGGCTACGGATGCAAGGGAGACCTGCCCTTTAAGTTCCAAAACACCTTCAACCAGTGCTTGGCCTACTTCGCATCTAACCAGGGCTGATACTATCACCACCCACAACTAAAAACACAGTGATTTTAATACGTCTATAATTCTATATTAAATATCTTATAAAATTTACAATTCGTTAAATGAATGAAAAGCTTTTAAATAAATCAAACGATAAATTATGATATGAATTAGGAGATAAATGAAATTAAAGAAAAATAATAATAAAGACTGCGGAAAATTTTAAATTTTTAAAAGAAATCTGAATTTATGAAACAGCATTTTTAGCATAACTTTACAAGTGAATTAGTATAGAATCAAAAAAAATATATTTAATAAACTATTATATAGCAAATATAACTTTAATTTTATTATACGATCCACCCTCATCCACCCCCCGCCCCACAAATTTGTGTCTGATATATAAAAAAATATTTCGTTTCATACTAAACTAGTAAATCATGCAAGAGCCTAGTGCGTTCTTATAAAATGTTAACTATGACAACATTAGAAGTAAAATAAATAAAAGAAATCGATATTTAAATAAGCAATATTCCGCTGTAACGACATGTAATAGTATCGTTAAAAACAGCAATGAGTATACATATAGATATATAGAGCTATTCAGTAAAATCAAAAATGTCAACACAACTACCATACTACTATTGCAATGGAAATTTTATTACTTACCTACGCTAGTGATGTAACTTATGGTGATTTTCTCTGAACAATTGAAATTTTCCAACGAATTGTTTAACATTTGAAACTATTTAAATTTCAAGCTCCTTATGTCATAATATTGGGTGTATTTACTTTTAATATAAAGAAACAGAAAACTACTAATTTTTGAGTTTATTTTTACACCAAACGTTAAATGTATACATGAGAAATGTTATTATGTTTTCTATCAGTTATGGGCTAACTCTTGGTTTCAATTCCACCTGAAGTTAAGTGACAATGAGGCCATAGACGGAGAAGCGTGTTGGCCCGGAATACTTCTGGCTCACACGTGTATGACTGCCGGAACACAGCAATGCTGTTATGTTGGCAGTTTGAGATGCGCTAGTCAGGTGCGTTTTGAAATACCCTACCACCATCCAGACTCCTGTGGCCCTGGAATCATACCCGGAACCTTCGCGTTCAAGGCAAGCGGGTAAACCACTGCGACACGGAGGTAAACCAAAAGTGAATCGGTCACCGTACAGTTCATAATAATGTTTTTGTATCAGCAATGAACAAAAATTTTGATTTCCATCTCATCTATTATGTGATAATGAGGCTGTAGATGTTGAAGCGTGACCCACCTTAGGCTCTATCACGTATTGCTTCCGAAACGCAGCAATGCTGTTATCGATTGTCTTGTATCATGATGATATAATGTTAAATTTCGGGGCCACGTGATAAGTGGAGTTTTGATAGTGTTTTTACCCGCCTGGAAATGTCAAGCTTACGCCATAACGTCGTTGCTGTGTTCCGGTTGTAATGCGTGGGATAGAATATTCTAAACGAGTACGCCTCTCCACCTTCGGCTAGTCAGTGACATAACGTCAGATGAAATCGTCAATTATATATTAAATACGGTCACTTGACATAATAAAAATTACCGTCGCTGCGCACATATTTCCAGATACTTGAATATTTTATTTATATTTCTATTATAGCACCACGATATGGTTATCGAAATTCTATAAACACTTGAATTGTAACTTTAAATAACTGCTATATATAATAAATTTTTGGTGTTTTAATAGATTAAAATCATAATTATATCGATGCCCAAAGCTAAAACATCACTAGTAGTATACTTCATACAGAAAAACATTATAATATAGATAGCTAAAACATTATTGTACTCTATCCTATATTTACAAACATTCGATTAACAAGCTGTCACAGTTATGGTTCTCGTAGTATCATTGTATCTATCCGCGAAAACGGTACAGAGGTATGTTGTAGGTTAATTCCTGTTTCCTGTTATTGTAATGAGTGAAACGAGCGTTTAGAAACGCTCTGTTACGTCATTTATCTATTACTATATAAAGGGTAAACCACCAAAATAGTTAAACAGAGGTCAAAATTAATTCCGAGGTAAGCTCATATTCAATTAAAAGTCATTTAACAGATCGAAAATTTCACACCATTGTTATTCATGTCATTTTTAACGGGATTCTTGCTGTTAAGTTACATATGTATAACCTAGTTTCATTGTATATATAAATGCATAAAATTAAATGGCTTAGTTATTTTAAAACTGCATTAATTCCAAGTAACTCATGTTTTGCATTTTATTTATCTTTATAGGAATCTGTGAAACATTTACTTAAACAAAACATGACTTTCTATTTAACACTAAACCTACCAACCACTCAAAATCACTGCTCGCACCAATTGTTCAAAACACTTTCTCTTTTACATATACTTTATCTGTTTTGATCAGATATATTTTGTTTTCTTTAAAAAATATTTTTCTAACAAATTTCATATTTCATTTTATCGTTTTTTTTTGTTTCCAGTCACTACAAAGAGGTACATTAAAATCGTTGTTGGTTCTAGTGTTAATCATGATCACAGTTTTGCCATTGTAGTCTTTTTCTTTTAGTTAATGTGAGCAATAGATAATTTGTCCATTATCATAGGGCATGGTAGTACAGTCTCTAATGTAGGGCGATCCAGTGTTCAATAAATTATTAAAATAGATAAAATAATTAAAATTCAAGTGATTTCATTGCGCAGTAGTTTATCACTTGCCTTGTAAAACGAAAGTCTTAGGTTTGATTCTTAAAGCACATGAGTAAGTGCAATGTATGGTTATTTCGAACTCTCTTGTAATTTCTTGGAGTTTAATTTTTTTGCGATTAATTTTTCTATGAGCCTCTCTAATCGCGGCTGTACTTCGAGCGGTCGGTGAGAACTATCATTTCATCTCTAACAGGTGGATAATCCTGCTGCAGCTGCTGCTGCTGCTGCTGGATTCGGTGAAGTTTGCGCTGTTAGTCTTATTGACGACTATTACAGCTTCATCGAA
>DWQX01006680.1:0-11034 GCA_018245475.1 Pharmacophagus antenor | reverse complement strand
AAAAAAAAAACAAACATCGCAACACCGCGGCAGCGCTCAGCGTCGCCCGTTCCCCTAATGGCCGCCGAACGCGGCGGGCGATAAATCATTTTCTAAACGTAAATAGAAACGGCGCCGCTACGCCCGCAGTCAGCGGCCATGCTAATTAGATTATCCGCCGGTTCTTATCGTCGACTGCTAGGGTTACCAATTCACTTTCCAAATCCGATGCGTTTTCTATCACTAGGGAGTTTTTAACACAAAATTTACGGCCACCGTCATTTTGACGGAACAATTTATGATGAAAAGTTCTGTTTACTTATTTAATTTTTGACTTTTCTATTATTTTTTTTTTGTTCTTTCTAGTGATGAATAATACTTTTCCGCGAAATTTAAAAATACAATAATGAACCACAGAATTACCACAAACTCGAATAGGTAACCATAAGAAATGGTCCGAAAAATCTAGTGTTACTAGTGTTTATATTAATTTCCTGTACTATCGCAGGGTACATCTTTACTTACCATGATGCGAAATCGTGGTCAGGGACTAGCCTTTATATTAAAAAAAAAAAGATATCTCCATGTTTAACATTAACACTAGATTTACCGACACATTTTTATGGTTTTCTATTCGAGTCTGCAGTAATTTCGTACTTTATCGTACTATTCTTTGTTCTGTTATCCAAAAAATATATACGACTATATTGACAGAGACGGAATAAAAAAAATAAAAATGACAAACGCATATCAGTGTATGGAACTTTTTATGTAGGGTTGTTCCGTCGAAATGTTGGTTCCGGTAAATCTATTGTTAATGACAAACTATTATGTTTCAACGCCAGTGATGTGTAAATTCGTGACAATAATGAACTTAACAACTGTAAAACTTTACAACTGCACTTACCGTCGGCCAGAATAATGGTAAGAAGAATTGACAGTGATAACGGATTGACGATTGATTTGACATATCCTATTTAACACTATGTTGACGGGACGCGTCATTTGACTCGACAACGTTTATTAAACATTTCACTATACTTACGTGTTTCCGAAGTTAGTTTTTTTTTCAACTTTTACAACAATATAGCTTTTTATATATATTTTTATGAAAAAGAAAATATAAAGATTGTTACTGAAGTGCGAAATTACTATTGCCTCGAAAAGTAAACCATGAATAAGTTTTCGCAAACCCAGTGTTGACAATGGAATTTTATATTTGCAATAAAAACGTTTATCCGTTTTTCAAACGTATCTTAAAAACTATATCCATTGTAAAAGAATACATTTATCACAGAGACCAATATTCCTGCCAATCCTTTCCCATCGGTAGCCCTGTTGACGTCTTGTGTTATGGGCGACGGCTTCTGAATGTCTTCAATCGGTCCGGCTGATTAAGCATGTATACTTACACCGCAGCTATCGTTTTGAAATCTGCGTAATGACGAACGCAAGTAGGGTAGTCAGTTATAGTTCAGTAACGTTAGCTCCGGTTACTGAACCATTATGTCACAATTTGCTATCAACGAATGTGACGTGTTGAGACAAATCATTCGTGACATAGTTGTTTGTTGTGTGCATTCAATAATGTGGTATAAATTGGTGTACACAGGCGACGGTAACCGCCCACCATCAAGCAGACCGTAAGCTTGTCTGCCATCTTGGTTTGGTGTATAAAAATAAAACTAGTAAGAAAAATTATGTTCCATAGTCACTAGTTTCTTTGTCTCTGCAAATTAGACGAAGGGTTAGGTCGATGTTTTCGTCCTAATTAACCTTATCAAACTAATAATATAATTCAATAAATCAATACATATTAAATTTAGTTTATATTCGGGGGCGAGCAACTAGCGGCTCGCTTCAAAATTTTATGCGGCGTGTTTAAGGTTTTTTTTTTAATAAAAAAATATATTCTCCTGCTAATATATTAACTTCTACCAAATTAAAGCGATTTGTTCCAAAATGCAACATGATTGA
The DNA here is from genome assembly GCA_018245475.1 of Pharmacophagus antenor. Classification (NCBI taxonomy): domain Eukaryota; kingdom Metazoa; phylum Arthropoda; class Insecta; order Lepidoptera; family Papilionidae; genus Pharmacophagus; species Pharmacophagus antenor. The sequence goes on along the minus strand of DWQX01006680.1, from coordinate 9,078 downwards.
AAAGTGTTCATGCTTGCAAGTTGCCTCGAGGTAATGAAAAGGGAAGTTGCTTAATTTTTTTTCGTTATAAATGCTTGTAAGTATGATTTAGGCTTCCCAAATATTTTAAAATTTGAATAGGCCCTTCGATAATAAAGGATGCCTCGCCCATGGTAAAAATGAAGATTCGTTTATTATACTAGTGATTACGTAATAGCGAATGAATTTAATTACGTAATAGCGAATGAATTAATGAATATTTTATTGTACATAAAAACAATTACATGACAAGTCTTTGAAAATAAATTGTACAAACGCGAAAGCGAAATCAAAAGGAATTAGAATCAACTAATTGGCTTAATATACATTGAAGCTGTATACATCACGCGGAATTTATGCGTAATTTGCTAATGATTTGTTTGACTTTAACGTAACGTGCAGCAACTGAGTAAAACAATATTTTGACATTGGCATGAAATATCACATTATTGTCTTTCCCTCATTGAATTAATTTAACGGCTACAATTTGTTGTAATATAATGTTGTTAACATGCCTGTAATTGTTCAAATACGGTAAAATGTAGACGGTCTGCTGTCACTTTACCGATGTATTACTATTATTTTTGAAATCGTAAAGTTTTTACAATTTTTAAATACTGTTTTAAATGCTAGGGGTATTCCCCTCGTCTATCCAATTCTAATTGTACTTATGCGATTTAATATTAACTAACATTGCGCAAGTACTATTTAATAGTAAAACGTTTAATCAACAGTAGGCAGTTTATAAAAGAGAGTAATGAAATTCGCCAACCGCAACGAATTCTTAAAAAAAGTTTGTCCAAAGATAGCTTATTTAAGTGTTTCTGAGTTAGCTCAATTGTTTTTATCATTATTTTAGAAATACACTTTTTTCTATATCGAATGGAAGCGAATATCGTCTTTGTGGATTTCTATCACTGTATTAATTTTCACGTCTAAAAAAAACATCATTATCGCATCCTTCCGACTACGTGGTTCGATTATTTGTGAATGTAAAATATTCAATATTTATTAATTAAGTAGATGTTGTCAAAGAAATGGTGCTCGCATTGCGCATTGCGACCCGTTTGCTGCTTTCGAATGATTTGTCAGATTAATTCGAAATCACACGTGTGTTATCAAACATCTACGTCACTGCGTCAAAAAGTTGATGCGGCCAACTTAGGCGTGACTAATTTTTAAATGTTGGACAAATTTTTTACCACGGTTGATATAAAAGGAAACTCTTTACGCTAACAACATTAAAACACTTTAAGTCGATTTAACACGTTGCGTTCGACGACTTTTTTGCTTGGATTACGCTAACGCTCCATGAACTCGAACCAATTTTATCACAAATGTTTTACATACAGTATAAAGTGAATTTATATAGAGATTAACATTCGTAAATGTCATTTTTAAATATAATATCTTTATGTATAACTAGAAATATAATTTCCTCAGCACACTTCGAGATGCAGCGCGGTATATTATGGCGTCTGAGAGACGTCGCTCGAGCGCAAAGGGTTAATGTAACATTGTAGGCTTTAAAAAAAGAAACTAGTTTATCTCAATATCACATGATGTTAAATGATAATGAAGCTGAAGATGCCGAAGCTTGTTTATATAGAATGCACTGTCTTCACAGCTGGAATACAGCATCGCTGTTATGATGACATATTAGCAACATGAGGATGATAGATAGCCAACAAAGAAAACCCTATTATCATCCAAACTGTTATTTACGTTGCTCAAGAAAAAATCTTGGTATTTCATTGCATGAAGCCTCATCAAACTAAGTAATCTGAAGGAATGTTCTGTTTTAAATGTATTCTATTAGTGTTAGAATAATATTTACGCTTCTCATCTGTAAAACAGTTAAATAGTTTTAAGTTCCGACTGTTTTTGATCTTTTAAAACCATATCCTTTTCGCGCGCATTTGTAGCTTCGATTTTCAAATTAATACATTGGAAAAAACTATAAGTTTTGTCTTTTTTCAATCGTGTTTAGTGATTATTTAACCTTATTGATTCTCAATTTTCGCACCGTAATAAAAATTTATATATTTTTCTATTTCAACAGAGCATTTATGCAAATGTATACCAGAACGGGTATGGGTTTGGCTAGAGAATTAGAAACTTAAAAACGAAATTAATGCCGTACTTGGAAAAGTGTGTTAATTAAAAATGGCCGACTATTAAGAACGTGCAAGTTCATTGCCAAAGGGAAAGTTATCTCTCGTAATGATAATGCAGCGTTTATAAGACGATATTTTTTTATTTTAAAATGTGCTTCTGCACATTTGATTTTCAACATTTTATAACAAATTACTAACAAAGCTGTTGTTTTTCTTTTATTAACTAACTATTCGGTCATCAGCAACTACGTTAACTTGGATTGTAAGATAACTAAAGGTTAAATCGGATGACAGATTAAGAGGAAGAAATTCCTAGAAAATATCCGATGAACAAACACGAGTGTTTCAGGAGATTGAATATATTATGTACCTTCTTGGTTTAATTTAGTGTACATTCTAATACTTTTGTATGGATCAAGGTTAGTATAAATAATTATATAACTCGATTAAAACGTAAAATTAAATGAATGTGGTTTAAAATCGTACTCCGTTAAATTCAATGACATTATCTGACTATTGTTAGAAAAAAAAAGGTTGTATACCAGCAATGCTCTATTTGAAAAAAATTGTTACTACTCTATTAACGGTTATCCGAACGTCCGCTAACTAATCGTTTAACATTGTCTGTCGGTCTGTTACGCGATCATGGTTTAACACAGGAGCCATTACGAGTATACTCAGATGCCATAGCATCGCGTACACTCGTATCATAGCGGGAAGATCTGTATAGAAATATAATTCTAACACCGAGAGTCGGAAAATCGAAAAGATGTCGGAATTGCATCGCCCGTTCCGAAACAACAATTTTATATAATCATCTTATGAAGATAAGTATTGCTCTAAACAATAATTTATAATAATTTCATTTTTCACCTCTATCCGTTTCGGGTGATAATTCGCAGTATATATAATAACAACATCGGTCAATAATTGGCTAACAGTTTAAGATTATGTGAATTATCAGTTACATGAAGAGATATTAAATAGTATTTAAAAATTCCATGGGAAGTAGCAAAATGAAAGGGCGAATAATGTTATCACATTGACTGTTTCATAAAAAGGTACATAACCCATCCGCAACTAAAAAGAGGATATAATATTAAATTTTTTTTTTGTGATCCAATTTGTAATTCAGATTTGTCTTTCCTTACCAAAACCTTTTCGAAATCAGACGAAATATAATGAATTATTTTATTTAATCAACATATCACATTTACCCTTGTCCGTAATCTGTTATGTTTCTTTTTTTCTTTCAAAATTGTACCCGAACGCTTATTACGGCGATTACAAAATGATTTCATTGAACAACGGCAAATATATAGTTTCATAAATTAGCATTGCCGCCCGCTGTAACCGCTTATGTTTGTAGAAAGTAAGTAATTATGTCGGTCAGTCAACTGGACACGATATCGCTTCTACAAGAACGAAGTGCTTTACGAAACGCGATTCGCGAGTGCTCTTACAACGCTTCCGAGCTGTTGCAATTTGTATTTTTTTTTTTTATAAATAAATCTTTGGTTATTACAGATTTTTTTTAAATAACATAAAGTAAATTCTATATTAAAATGTTTCACATAATAGTTGGTATTTTGCGTTGTAGATTCGTTCACTGGGATTGCCTGATGTTAAACACGCATGTTTTAAGTAAAATTTTTAAAATTAAGCCTAAAATAAAAGTTCTTATTTATCGAATTAACAGCATTATTCTGTTGCTTACCAAATTTCTTATTCGGTATAGTTTTTAACTGGCGATAATAGCTTAGAGATTACCCCCATTGGTTAAAATGATTCGTACAAAATAAGACTTTATTACCTAGTTATATTTATTAGAAAAATCAGGCAGACAAGCGAGCAATTATCTTGATGGAAAGTAATCAAGGCTGCCCATGGACAGCAGCCATGTTCAGGACTGTTAAGAAACATCTTACAGAGGGCAGTAAGAAACATTCATGATACTGAAAATTATACAATACCACCAGAGTGATGTTATCTCGAATTAGTAATCTACGTTATTGGTGGATTCAAATAACATGCAGTGAGAAACTATTATTAATAATATCCTTATATACACCGGAAATCTTATGATAATCTATGTATATATTTATGCATCTTTACTTAAATTCTCATGTGTAAAAATAAAGTGCAATAAACATTGATATACTTGTTACTGGCTCATATCCAATACACACAACATTTCTCCACTTACGCATCATAATAAATAAACGAAGGAATGTGTCCAACATTATTTTAAAGACAAACATATCCGCATAGATATCAAAGGGCGCACAGTCATGCGCCGCGTACCCAGATGTTAAATATGAAGCAATAACTGCATTAAAGCACCGTTACCCATTCGAGCTGGTCAAATGACGGGATGTGATTTATAACTCATTCACGTCGGTCCCCCCGACGCGGCGGGGCGGCCGGTTTATTATTTAAGTGCCACAATTGCATAGGTTCACATAGTTACCTGCCATCTGCACACAATGCCCCTCTCGCGACTGCATCACCTACGGGACGACCGCTTACAAAGAGCGTTATCTCAAGTGGCACCGTGATTTTTATTATCAATCGTCACTCATAGTACATTTCCGACTTACAGACATGATTATTCCATCGAAATTCGTCTTTTCTATGTCGCCGAGAACTTCCGCTAATACATTTTATATGGATTTACTCACTAACTTTCCCAACTATGCGAAATATTGTCACCAATTCAAGATGAAAAACATTATATGCATTAAGATGTGAGATAGGTAAAGATGTAAAGAGTTCCGATTTAAGCGTAACTAGTTTGCAGCATTAAACTTTGTAGACAGGGCTGACAACTACACTGTCGAAAACAATATTTTTTATTTATTTTCTTTTTATTCCGATCAATTTAGAGTCAAGAGGACAAATGCATATGCAATAACATCTTTATTTCTTGTACATTTACTTTATAATAACAGCACAAAATTATAAACTATACACTAATATATCAGCATATAATCTAAAAATGATATAGCGTCCTTGAACATAAATGCGGTCATGATGTGCTCAAATCCGTAGTGTCCATCAATCCATTCAATTGCATTATATGCAACTAGTAGTGCACCTCTATACTGCTCTATCTTTAACCCCTTTAAGACTGCTGGGGCACACGCATTCTATTCAAGTTTAGTAGTAGAAGCGAACTATAAATGTACAATAGTTTATTGCGTGTATCTGTTGTATCATTTGTCTTGTGGTGTCTAAGTTCATTAAATGTGAAATGTCTTAATATATTTGTTGATAATTATGATATAAAAAAAACAAGTCTTATAGAGATAATACTATTCCGTACGATCTTGATGTTGCAACACCAATATTTTTCGAAAACGATACTAAAATTACACCGTTCGATTAACTGATTCAGATATTTACATGCTCCAAAATATAATTTTGAATAATGTAACCAAGTGACACAACACAGGGAAACTTCTATGTTAGCTTTTTGTCTTGCAATGGCGACGATCACTTGTTTATAAGTAACATCTATCCGTTAGGATTAGCAGTTTACGACCGCCTAACCTTTGTGCGTCTTCCTAGAAAGTCGGCCTTTCGCGTGTTACAAAACCGTGCCCAACGCTTTTATGAAGTTTGCACAGCGAAGTAACGGCCCTACAATAGATAACAGGTAATTTATTGACTAGTCACTCATCGGAGTTGCGGCGGATAGACGTCAATGCACGTCCATTGGCAGAACTAATAATTTAACGGAATCTGAATAATAGAGCTGGCTGCACGAGGCATAGCGGACAGTTATACGAAACGTAACATTTCCCCGCAGCGCTGCGGGGCGATCGCGTGTCCGTAAACAATTACCCCCGGGGCCGTTTTAATGGGCATCTCATTACGGTAGCGGCTCGGAGCCGGGAAGGCGTTTGTTAAATCCGACGAAATTGGTCGCCGGTGTCAGCACGAGGCGGACGGTGCAGCTGAATGTGTTAGTTATTATATAAATGACGCCCAAAACCGCTTCTCCCAGGTCGGTACCTCGGACGTTGCTGTACGCTCTTTGGTTTCAATTTTCGTCATTATTATATAATTGTGATAATTGGGTAAAGTGGATGGGCTAAAGACGAATCGTAAGAGAAAGTTTTCGCTACGAAATATCGGGGAGTCGGACAGGCATCACGACCGCAGCTCAACTGTTTAGCGTCGTTTAGGAGGGAATATTCTACGCTTACAGCGAACCTTCGCTGCTCGGAGAGGAATTGAATAAAGAAGAATAATATTTCCTACAAAATATCCAATTATGCTTCTTGCGTATGCTAAATACAATTTACGATCATAGACGAATGGTGGAAACTGCAATCACAAACTCAATAGCTATTAATGAGATTCTTGTGCTTAACTTATCCGTTTTTAAAAAATCGGTAGTTCTGTTTGAGTAGAAATTTGAAAAAATAAAAATTTAAATGTATGTACCATGTATAAACTTTTTTAGTATTAAAAAATGTTTTTGATGCTGTTTCTTATTGATTGATGTATAACTATTAACAAAAGCTTAAAGTATTAGCGAATTTATACAATTTGAGCAATGAGTACGAGCAGTAGTATAATTCGTACAGTGAATTTGGTCTTGCGTTAAGTAGACAAGAGGTAGCCGTTCATATTAATAAAAATTCTCAACTTTAGTTGTTCTCGATACATAACAGTTAATGCAGCCGTTACATTGTTTTACTTCCACAATTTTATGGCGTTTAGCTGTTGACTAATAACCATAAATTTCTTAGTTGACGAGCAATTCATTCCATCTTGAGGATGTGGCGGAGGTGGCGCCAGACGTGTAATTTGTGTAAACAATGTAATTGTCACTAAACTACTTCAAATGTTGCCACTATTATAGCTGCGAAGATTTTTTCCCATTCGCCATTTATCTCTTGTTAAAATATAATGTATGCATTACTCAGTGTTTATACTTAATTATCTTACTATTTAATATGTTCGTATTTTTTGTATGAAATAAGCGCGACCTTCGCGGTGGGACAAATTATCCGCACGCATACAGACGTGCGTCGATTTAATTATACTTTATCCTCGGAATGAACTGGAAACGCCGTGTTTAATATTTATAAATACGTTAACCTTATTAGTGAGGTTTTGAATTTATTTCGCTAAGGATGTTCTTATCGGTGTTCTACTATGATTAATTGTGACTATCTATTCCACATTGATAAAGTTGTACAAATTTTATTTAAAGTATTTGTAATACGAATCATGCTCTGGTCTTCGTTGAAATTGCTCCAAAGCACGGCTGCGTTAAATTGCAGACGTGTGCGGTACATTTTGGCGCATAACCGAAGTAGCATTTCGCGAATCGTCCGGGCGGGTTAGACACGTGATTATTCTAACAATGCCGTAACGAGGCGCATTACGGCGGGGGCTTTCGCTCAAATAAATTCCACCGGGGCGTGCGGCGGCGGCGGCGCGGGTGCGCGCCCGCATGCCAATGCGCAGCGTTTGTTGAACCCCGCCCGCGAGTCGCATCGCAATCGCGCCTTACCAGGGCCCGCCAACTCACCACCCAAGGGCCTGCACTTTTTACATACGCCTCGGCTTTCCCTTAACAATCCGACGGTTAAAGGTAAAGTACTTCTTACGAGCAATGCTCCGTTGGAAACGTCTCCATTTAATTTATGTAGAAATGCGATCACCAACCATTCGCATGATAAAGTGGTTACAGTTTTTGTATGCTCTCCTATTACCACATCGAGTCTCTGCAGATCATAGTATACTACTGACAATATATTAAACAATAACAAATTTCCGACGCACATTACGTAAAATAAAAAAAAATGAACTGAAACATTTTTGTTGTAGTTATTGATATTTGAACATAAAATACAATTAAAGATATTCTATTTGAGTTGTTTTCGGCTATCTTCAGAAATGAAAAGAATCTCGTTAATTTTTCGTACAATTACATAGAACATTTTTATATGAATTTGATTTTGAAGTTTTAAAAGTAATTATGTAATAATTTTGACATATTCGGAATTTACGAACCGAGGGCTGGGAAACTCTTCCTAGAACGATTTGTTGTGTGGCGCTGGGAACGAAATATGTTTGCTAGTCACACATTCAATGTCAGCGGTTGATTTTTAATTTGTGCAAAAAAAATTGCATTGTTTTGCGTTTTCACTTTTTAAAACTGACCTCTGTGATTCAACCTTCCGTTAAACACGGAGCTCGGGTTTTAGTAAATGTAGCTTTTAAACCTATCAGAAATATTCATACCTCGTCTTGCATAATATAAATAAAATATAAAATTATTACTAAATTTTAATACAAACGGCTGTTTTTAACGAAGTTGTACACGGGTTGATTACAACACGATATAATAAATATGTTTTTTAATATTTAAATTATTAAATTAATGTACTACATATTCATAATTCTATGTTTGTGTTACGTCATAACGTTTTAATAAACAAGAAAAAAATCGCATCTCGTATATGAGCTATCAAACGCACTAGTAACGCAAGGAATTAGTACAAACATTACGTCACGTCCGTTATCAAATCGTTTGCCGAATTAGAAATTTCAAATCGTTAATTAATGTATATCGATTACATGACCATCGTCTCATTAGTTCTTAAATAATTATATCGTTACAGAAGTTACATCACTTCCGTATTATGTGTGTCGTTAACATGACCGATAAACGCGAATTTTGTATCACAAATTAATTATCTATTACTTTTTATCGCGACTGCTAAATTAAGAATACAATGCGCCAAAATTAAGGATTCATATATAGCTTGTGTTGATCAAACCAAATACAGTACACAGGATTTTATTTGGCACGTCGGGAACAAGAGCTTGATTCGGCTATGTTCGATTTTGTAAAGCGTCATCTTTGCGTTTTGCCGTCGACGCACTGCGACAGAGACAACGCTAAACAAAACCGATCCAC
>DWQX01006679.1:0-11035 GCA_018245475.1 Pharmacophagus antenor | reverse complement strand
AAATAAATAATTTGTAGAGCACTAACTTTTAGAGTTTTATTCAATATTGTAATTTTTTCAAGGTGGTCTCAAACTTTGGCCGGCAGTGTACGTAGGAAGTTGAAACTTTCACAGATTGTGTATTTCTATTGCCGCTTCAAAAACTAAAAATACATTTATAATTACAAGTAAACTGATTGTATCGACGTTTATGGTACGGAAACCTTAGCGGTGCGAGTTCGACTTGTATTTGAACATTTTTTTTACAGTTAAATGAAGTGGGTAGAATTTTAAGAAACGTGTGTAGCATTGTGCCTGGCGGCGTCGTATGCTTCCTGCCTTCGTACTCTTACGAGAAGACTGTTTATGAGCATATGAAGTGCAACAAGTTCCTAGACGGCATCGGTAGGAAGAAGGAAGTGTTCCGCGAACCCAAGTCAGCTACTGAAGTCGATCAAGTGAGTAAACCGTTACAGGTCATCTGTGCACTCCAGACTCCATATTCAAAATACCAAATCTCCCATTTTTATATATAGCACTAAGTATTTTAGTGTCTTCCTTTATTTATCTACTGAAAGCGAACTAAATGAGTATAATATATTTTTTCCTGTTTCGAATATCTAGCACTCATATTCAAACATAGATTCGTCTTATTTTTTAATAGATTGTTAGTAAAAATCAAGTTACATTTTCGTTAACCATTCCTCATAATATATCCTTATACAATATCCCAGATTCCTTCACCCTAACAATGAAAATATTGGGTAATTGGTGTTTTGCACAATCCACAGGTATTGCAGAAATTTGCTACAGCGGTTAGAAAGAAAAACGCTGATAAAAATGGCGCGTTACTGCTCAGTGTAGTAGGAGGGAAACTGAGTGAAGGTCTTAATTTTAGGTATGATAAGTTTATCATTTAACTACTTTCATAATGCCTACAATAGTTGTTTAGGTTAGTCTTGTGTTTAGTTTACCTTTGATCATATACTTATATGTGAAGTTATTGTCAGATTATATATCGCAAGTTTTCACGAACAACCATACTACATTTGGTTTAGCATAGTTATGCATTTAACATATTTCATATAGCATTTAATTTTATAGTGACATCGATTTGTAGTCAATGAAGTAATAAATGGAAGTAATTGCGACGGACGTGTGATTTATATGTTGATAGATATTCAAAGGATGAAAAAATAAACTAGAAAACGTGTACCGTAAGATTGACATTTTCGAAGTGAGTCGTTTTATTCCTGAAAATCGGTGGATATGATAATTCCTTTAACGCCATGTACCACTTTTTTACCTATTCATTTGTGATGAACAGCTCTTCACCGCTTCTTATACACTCGAGTGTGGAGAAGAGAGGGCGCAACAATCTTCTTAGTAGCACGCTGTCTCTAGTGCTAGATCAGATTCTCCCATATCTGGCGGCGATACTCCCATACAAACATGAGTCCTTCATACACATATTTAAGCAATATAGTACATTAAAATTTATAAATCATAACGGGTAAAGAGTTTTTGTTAATGGTGTTGTAATATTTTTTTTTATCTCAACTATACAAATTATAAAAGTTTAATGACGAAACGTTGAAGTCGTGTAACTTATAGCCTTTATTTATTCTGATATAGTATCCAAACTGCAAAAAAAAATATTAAATTTTTTTTCATGGATTGAATATTTTATCAATGACGGATATAGATGTTCCGCATTATGACAATAATGGAAAAATCAAGTTAAGTATTTATAATCTTTATGTAGATGCGTATATGTGCTCGAGTTTATCCTGCAGGCACGCCCCTGGAGTACGACAATTTTTTTCATATAGTAGTTCAATTACCAATGAATTCGTTATAACGCTCTTTACTTTAGCGATGAGTTGGGGCGCTGCGTCATCGTCGTCGGGATGCCGTATCCTAACGTGAAATCTCCAGAGCTGCAGGAGAAAATAAATTACTTGAATAGGAAAGTAGGCGGGGCTGCAGGCGGTTCCTACTGTGAGAACTTGTGTATGAAGGCGGTCAACCAGTGCATTGGTAAGTGTATTATTATTTTATAAAGTCTTAAAACTTCGCGGTGTTTTCCTGATGGTAAATAATACATCCTCATTATGTAATTACTTTTGTGACGTAGTGGTTTACCGCGTTTAATTTCAATTGATCGCTAGATAAGCAGCGGTGCTACGGATTTTTCTATTCCATCTAGCTAGCTACCACCTTCAATATACTGCCACATTAAATTGATTTATTCTGAAAGTAGCCAGAGAATTTTGGACGAATACACTTCACCATCTGAGGCCTCATGCGCCCTTAACATCATATGAAGTTGAAAAAAAAAACTAAATGGTTTAACATCATTTCATTAGTCAAAGTGTAGTGTTTAAAATATCAACTAACAAATAGAATCAAACTCGTCTCCTAAATAACATCTTTTATTTTATTGATCCACGCGTTACTTTGCGATACTCCATGACTTAATGAAACAGAACAATATTGCTAATTTCAACATCTTTTAATGAAATACGACTAAATTGTGATCACAAATCGTTTCGCCGCTACTAAAATTTTTTTTTACGTAACACGCCTTTGATGCGATGAATACCGTATTATTCGGTAGGTGATATTTCTTGTGTAGTAATATTTATTTTACAATGAAACGACTTAAACTAACGCTTAACGTTTTACCATATATTTTTAATTATGTTAATAAGGTACAATTGGTACATGTTGGCATATAACCACATTTTAAATCGTTCGCTGTCTTAAAGTGCCGGTCGCCGGTAACTCCTGTAACGTTCAACCTGTTAAATTAAACTGAATCGAATGTCACAGGCAGGGCCGTGAGGCACGCCAACGATTACGCCTGCGTGCTGTTGGTGGACGAGAGGTACTCCCGGCCGCAGACTGTATCAGCGTTGCCTTCATTTATTCAGGTATATGAATATCAACGAAGAGTAAAATATGTGACGCATATATATATATTAAAGCCCAATTGCACCTGAACAACAATTACTCTCGAAATCTTATAAGCTTATACTGAGCCTTTATAAACATTTCAAATATTACTACCTTATAAACAGCTAAGGTGTTTATAAGTTTTGTTTTGTGGATGTGTGCGATAGTATTATACATTTCTGTTCTTTGTTAATATTGAACATTAAATTAGATAAATTATATCAGTGTTTGAAACCAGAGACTTTTTTTTAATAAACATTTTTAATCTTAATAGTTTCGTGTTAATGTGTCGGTAATATAATAAATATTTCAGAAATTATATTTTAACTAATTTTATTATTTTCCAGGAATCTTTAATGATCGGCTGCACATTTGGGCAAACAATAGGAAGCATTGCGAAATTCTTTTCAAAGCACAGACAGAATAAGTAATATTTTTTAATGTAATTTATTTGATAGCTATGGCATAAAATGTTAAATTCACAAATAAATATTTTTTTAACCTATTTATATACATTTTAAATTGTTAACTATAGTCTAATATATTACAATAATAAATGATTAATGTAGTATTTACATTTATACATTATATCACGTTATTAAACATAATGAACACGTACTTTCAATGAACATGTTCAACGTTGGTTATACAAACTTCTTGATGAAAGCACAATAAAACTACATGATTAACACTTAACTGACCGATCTGGGAGATCTCCCCATTTTGACTTTAGCAACGCGTTTCTCGTTTTCGGTCATTGTTAACTACCTTGGCTTGGAATTTTTCGCAATTGCCGATGGACTGCTGCTATGGAGCACAACATATGATAAAAGCAACTAACTTCGAAGGCTCCTTATTGTCTATTATTACGGTTCGTTAGGTTCGGTTTTCTACCTACCATAAAATCTGATTCGTCAATTACAACTGCCACATGCACCCACGTGTTTGACACGTTTAAAAACAGTTAAGCCTTGCGGTCATTTTCGGATCTGACTACCTGATTTTGAAAAGGTCCGGCTTTTACCGCTACCCTTACATTACCAACGGACACACCCCAACTGACACCGTAGGTCAGCACAACCAAAACGTCACGTCCATTGGAAAATGAAAATATATATTTGACTCCTCTCAACTTGTGGACATTAGTGTATCAACCAAGCTCCTGACCGTGATTCCCAATTCGTGTAGCGAAGTACAAGGCTTGGAGTAATACCATTGAGAATGTCCATAATCATAAATGAAGATATAAATGATGAGTTGTTTATGGACGCACTATCAGACTGTTCTGAAAACAGTATTGATAAGTGACCACAATGGTAGCGCCATCGATTCCATACGGCAGAGTAATCGTCGGGCGCTTTTGAGGGAATCGGAAGATGATTCCTCCGATGACATGGTAGAAGATGGTATTGTCAATGATGTCGATGATTGGACAGAGAATGATGAAACAGTTCAACTAGAGCCATATGATCGGATTTCAAGCATCAACGCGGTGCAGTAGTTCCTTGGCGATGATCTCTTCGAATTATTAGTAAGAGAAAGAAACAGATATCACTTTCAAGTTGCAAACAAGTATAGAGTACAACAAATATATGAAAGGAGTAGATCGTGTAGATAAAGACATGTCCTAATATAATATTCTCTGGAAAAGAACCAAGTGGACAAAAAAGGCAGTCCTTTATTTTCTCAACACTGCTCTTTTTAAATATAAAACAACAAGTAATAACAGTACATGCTTCAAAAATTTTCATTGGTGGAATCAAAGGTGGAATAATTTAAGATATTGACACCGAACAAACAGGACCATTAAACGTTGTTGAACAACAAGGCGAGCACTGAGACACGATCCATCAGGACGTTTATCTCAAGATTTTAAGAAACACACATCAGTACCTATTGTAACAAATGGAAAGACATTCGCGCTTCAAACGTCGAAGCGAACGCACCGATACCGAGATCGTTCCGTGTCATATAACACACGTAAAATAAGTTTTTGTGAAAGTTTCATTATAATAGTAGTGTTATATACCAAAATTTGCGCGATAAAAAGACCAATCACGTCGTGAAAAAATTGGCTCAGTGGTTCGCCTGTTATTAGTGAAAAACCGTAACACCTGGACACTTTGTGAACTTTGCGGACGAACGCTGAAGAAAAACGATCGAGGACTTGGTGTTTTTTAAGTCTGTTCTGTGCCTGCCACTCCACCTGCACCCCTCCAGACAATTTGGGAATTTTCCATTGGGAAATTCCCCGAGTTATAAGGGGAAAAACCTCCGACCACAAAAACACGTGGTCGGTGATTCAGGAGACCCAGGTGCGGGAGGAACTGACCACAGAGCATGGGGCAAGAGGCGAGTTTACCGACACTTCGATTACAAAAATGGTACTGGAGGAAATCGATCTTTTAAGTGAGGTGTGGAAAATTAGCGTTGCACACAGCACTAATAGTGAATGCTACCGGCGCATGCTCCCGGCATAGCAACGAGTTGTTAGGCGAGGCGTGGGAATAAATACGTCACCGTGAGAGCCGGCGTGTGAGCCACTGTGGGAACGGCATCCGGTAGATTACACCCCCCCACACACCTTTCCCACCCCCGCGAGCCAATCTCTAGAACCAAAAAAGATAAGTACACCAAGTTTGGGCTCATCTTAAATGGCGAAAGGAGCCCTATCCTATGGCTGCCACCGAATTGAAGACACCGCGCAGCTGTTTGGCGCGATGGATGACAACAACGGAAGGCGCCGACTGTATGTAAGGTTTATTGATCGCATACATAGGATTAGTATTAGACTAGGTAATTTATTGTCAACTGCAGCCATATTGCTCTAGGATTAAGGTTTTTATATTTGACTAGTGTAATTGTTTTAGATTTAAGACTAATATAGAAACACAGGTCTATTGGCACAAGCTGTTATTAAAAGTGTATTGCCTTAGTTTTAAATATATTGATTTTGCCCTATTGCATTAGAATATAAGATCTGCAATATTGCACTAGATTTAAGTTTATTAACTTAGGACAACGGCCCTATTGCCATAGTATTAAGCTAATAGTATAAATTTAAGATAAAAATTTTAACTGTTGACGAGTTTCCCCTTTCTCCCACAATGATCTGTAATCCTACCAAAAAGATGGATGAAGGCGAGCTAAGCCCGACTGGTGATGTAGATATGGATGGTCCGTCGAGCACCTTGCCTAAAATGTTAGGAAGAAAAAGTCTCCGAAGGAGTATAGGAGAGTGGGAGGCAGGAAAAGAGAGGATAAGGCAGAACTCTCCCCGGAAAGTCGTCCAGGCTCCAGGGAGCAGCAAAGCGAGCGACGTGCCGCAGAGTAGCAGGCTGGTTTAAAAGTCACCCGTGACCACAGGGGCGGGGTTGCCCCTGAAAGGGGATAAGCCGGCCCCCGTGGTTGGTGTAAAGGAAGCGCGAGCTTGTATAAATAAGGCGAAGCTACACCTTAAAATAGTAATTAAGGATGAGGTGACGAACGCACTGGAAAGGCTCTACCAACTTGTGAAGGAGACAGAGCTCAACAGTAAAAGGACACAGGATCTGTTAGAAAAGTCTGCTGCTCCACAAGGGGGGGGATGGAAAGGAGGGCGGGGAGGAAGTGAAAAGGAGGAAACCCGCCAGCCTTGCCGCCCCTCAAAAAGTGGAGCAGCAAAAATAAAATGCAGAGCACGCTGAGCTTGTGCAAAAACTGAAGGAGCATAAGTCACTCCTCGAGGCTAATACTAGGAAGCTGGAGAGCCTCAGGCAGTCTCTCAAAGCAGGTAAAGAAAAGGTAGGCAAGTACGCAAGCGTCGCGTCCGGGCCCGCAAAAAGACCGCCATAGAGAAGCGAATCAATGCACTGAGTGACGGTCTCGTCGGGAACCGACACGGGGGGCAAGTTCGTAAGTGTCGAGTTGAGTAATAGTAAGTTATGAACATTGATGATAATTTGACATACTGAGTACTAAGTGAAAGTTATTTTCAAACATAATGGTAAATAATGTCTTAACACATGTCTACTTGTGTGTCCCATTTTGGCCCAATAGTAAATTATAAAATCAAATTCATGCAGAGGCAAACCATCATAAATATAAAAATAATCATGTACAAACAATTAATCAGACAAAGCCTTTGGTAAAGTTGTACCACATGGGCCTTTAAAATGGTAATGGAAATCCGGAGTAGCAGGGGTTGGTTCCAAATTAAATTCAGCTACAATGGCGCCTCTGGCGGCGGCCTGCGGAGCGAACATGGCCGCCGGATACACCACCGATGAGGTGCCGACAACCAAACAAACATCGCATGTAGCCATTGCTGCTTCTGCAATCAAAATTATTATTAATAAATGAAAAATTTAAAACAGTCACAACAGGAAAGAGTTAATGAGGAAGAACAAATTTTTTAATTAAACCTGCAGAGTTTGTGTATTTAAATTTTAAGCAATTTTTTTAACAGTAAAACAAACTGACCATTTATTGAAACAAACAAAATCAATGTTTCAATTATGGGAAATTCATCTCTGGACATAAGGGTCGAATTTTATGATTTATTTCATAAAGTGAACTAAAAGATACATGACATGTTCCACTTCCTTCTTTTTATACATATAAATGTGATCATTTATTTCAGAAATTAAATTGTAATTACCAGCTTTTTCTAAAACGGTGGTTTGCAAATTTTCCCCAAACCAGACTATATGTGGCCTTAGTAGTCCACCACAGCTGGGTTTTTTGCAGTGGGGCAGAGACTTTACTGGTATGTCAGACCCAACAACATTTATGTCGGGAGCACCTCGATCCGCCAATGCCTGGAATAAATAATTCAAAGGTGAAATGATTGAAAGGGCTATGATTTATAAAAATATCACATCCAATACCAAATAATATGTAACATAAAGATGTTAACTTGAAATGTTATTCTAAAGTAAAGTAAAAAAAATAATATACACGAAAATTAATATATAATAATTACTACAGTTTTGTGACAATCACAAAAATAAAAATAAGGGAAAACATCATGTCATATAATGAAGATTTGTTATGAATATGTCTTGACTTATAGTAACTGTACTGGGCAAGGTGTACATTACTCACAAGGATTTAAATGTAAAATATGATAGGGAGTTAATTTAATAATACCTCACATATGGGGCTGTCCGTATTATCAAGAATTTCTTTGCACTTAGTACAGCGAGTCTTGTAAAGGTTTCCATGTAACTCGATCAAATTTTTAGTACCTGCCCTTGTATGCAGGCCATCCACATTTTGTGTAATAACTGTTATTTTTTTTTCTTTTCCAAATATCATCTCATAATCTGCAATCGCTTTGTGGCCCTGATAAGAGGAATAAATTACATAAAAGATGTAATTGATGACACTAATAAAATACTGTTTTTTTTTATTATGTCAATATTTATATTCAGTTACTAAAAATAACTAATTTATTGTAGAATTATGGTATTTACTCTTACTCTATCAAAACTAGTGTACATCAATTTCAGAAATGTGTTAGAAAACTAATAACAATGCTTTAAAATGAAAATGAAGCTCGACAAAAGTAGCGTAAAATTTTATATATTTTGCCTTTTACAGTTTTTTTTTTAATTAATTCCGTTAATCATAACATTTTAGTCAACTAAAAGTTAAAATTTATGTTTAATAAGAACTTTACTGAATATCACATTACAAAGGGATATATTTACCAAATTGGGTTGTGCTTTAGCTGCTACTTCTCTCCTATAATGATAAAATTCCCATACTAAACTTGGACTATGTTTAAATGCTTCTGGAGTCGCCAAATGAGAAGCTTGATATTTCCTCCAATAGCCACCAGCTCCCCTAAAAGTGGGTATGCCTGATTCTGCACTTATACCGGCTCCCGAAAGAATAACAACCTCTTTGGATGCTTTTAAAGCCTTTTTAAATTTTGCCATATCACTTGATTGTCTTATAGCCATTACCCCTTGAGTGAGATTTAATGTAATTTTTAAATTATATATTTTCAATAAAGTAATACACATAACACTATTTTTTAATTTTATAATCAAATTATATGTAAAATATTTATCTTTAAAAATTCAAAACATTATGCAGGAATATGAAATTTGATAATAAACACTATGGTTATTTAATGATTATTTTTTAAACCATAAACAATTAGTTTTTTCTTGTCATTTATATTGACATCGATATCATGTATGTATAAATAAAACAAAATTATGGACAAATAAATCAAACTGGATGAACATTTACAAAAAATTTTTGATGGAATTTGAACATTGCACCATAATTCTAATGCAAATATTTCTTTGTCCATAACCAAAAAGTAAAATGTTGCGAGACTTCCTGTTCGTCCCTCTTTGGGAGTAAGCTAAGGTTCTAAGATTATGCTGCCTCATCTTTAGTGAGCATAGAGAGATTATCTTTTACTTGATGGCCTCTATGAAATTTGGTTTCTCAGTCACCATTATAAATTAAGATTAAGAAAATGTATAAATCATTTAGGAAGACTTTTTTTATACTTAGATCGAGCAAATAACTCCACTCCACCTGATGTTAAATGGAAGTAGAGTTCAAATGCTAAGATGGCTGGTGCCACAAAAAGTTGTTGCATCAACCATCCTCAACCTGCCGACCCGCAAGGTGCTTCTTCACGCCTAGCGCAAAAGACCCAAGGTTATATGAAGGAGGAAACACATGAGCTGGGAGGGAGTTCCATTTGGGTATAGTGCGACAAAGGAAGGAGTCCGAAAACTTTTTTGTGCACGATGGAAAGGTGGTGACGGTGTGTCTATGACACCGTAGTCCTGCTTGTGTGTTTCTAAGGTGGAAAGGGGATGGTGTGATAAGGGAGAAGAGCTCTTCGGAGCATTCGCCATGGTACAGCCGGTAGAAAACGCACAACGCCGCGATGCGTCTGCAGAGGTTCAAGGGTTCTGGTGACCTCTGTATCGCCAATAATACGGACTGCGCGGCGTTGTAACTTGTCCAAAGCATCGAGGAGGTACTTAGCGGAGCCATCCCAGAGGTGCGAGCAATACTCGACGCAGGACCGCACCTGTGTTTTATACAGCAGGCACAGTTGATCAGGCGTGAACAACGCCACACCTTGTTCAGGAAACCGAATTTTCGTGACGCTGTTTTAATCACGGATTCGATGTGGTTCTTCGAAATAAGGTTCGAGCGAACCTCTATACCGAGCATGGTTACGCTGCTCTGTGGCGTTAAGGTTGTGCCTGAAGAATGGGAAAGGGTTGGAACGGCGATGTTTTTGTCGATAACGCATACGCCTGAGTTTTCCTGGAATTGAACCCAACCAAGTTGTCCGAGTCCCCTTTGGTTATGCGATCCAGTACCTGATTGAGTTCAATGACAAGATTCTTTCGTTTCGCCTCGGTTTCCACTCGCCCTGTAGTTACGCGCCCATGATAGCCCACATGTACTGTACTGTTATGTAGTATATTAATATAACAACGAAAGATAAAAAATGCCTAATATTAATTTTTCGACTCTTTCATTTGCTGTGGTGGTAAAATACTATTTGTAATAATCTCAACTGATTCAAACAAAATATAAAGGTTAAAAATTAATAGTATTTTGTTCCATACATAAGATAGGCTTAAAAAACTCCAAGGCCATTTCAAATAAATACATATGACGTCTAATAATCAATAATGATTTATTAAAAAAAATGCATTATGTAGAAGGATGTAAAAGCGAGATATGCCAAATGTTAAATTTTATTTCATATAGATTTTTGTGTAAATAAAACGGTTAATTATGAATTACGTATCCTACTTCCAAGCATTTTAATTTTTATCCAAAAAGTAACAAATAAAAGCTAAATAAAATAAGCAAAAGTACTTATGCAACGTAATTTTAGAGACATGTCAGTTACTAATCTTCTCAAGGACGCTACAGAGATTGATTGCTCAGGTCTTTTCAATACGGGTTCTATTGATGAAAAAGTATCAATTTTCAATTCTACCATTAACCATTTTTATGACAAACATGCTTCAATTCGTACTTTTAAAGTCAAACATTTACCGTCCCCGTGGCTTACTATAGATATCAAAAATATGCTTAAAAGCTGTCGCGAAAACAAAGT
>DWQX01006678.1:0-11037 GCA_018245475.1 Pharmacophagus antenor | reverse complement strand
ATATATATATACATATATATGTGTGTGTATATAATTTGTTAAATACAATCAATTTACTCGCCATTAAATAATAAATATAAATTCATCATTGAGATTGTAAGTTGTAATATTCGAGATTTTACATATAATGTGGTACGTCTCATTATCTACTGAGAGAACTGTATTTTATGCAACACTGATGTTTGGCGGAAAGAATAGGCATTGTAGTATTTCTGAGAAAATCCGACGTTACTTATAGATGGTCACTTTTACCATAACAGTGACCAACCATAAGTATATATTGTATATCATCAATTGTACATAAATGAATCGAACACTTAGCACTAGTAATTAGACAAGGGTTCAAATGCTGCTAAGGTAACTAGTACACCAGTTTCTTGGATAAGGTTGACTATTTGTGACTTTTTCTGGTTTGAGTAATATCTATCACCGTGATATTGTTTTAATTCTTAGGTGCCCCAGTCCCAAGTGCCAGCAGCGCACGCGTCAAATGATTTGCTAATGGCAGAAGCTATGCTGTATGATCTTTCAACGTGCACGCCTAACTCGGTTGTAAATCAACAGTTCAACATAAGTCCAATGCTAGGACAGCCGAATATTCCGGAGCCACCAGTGCTGCAATTTAATTCGTCAGAAATAGAACGATTACTGAAACATAATTCAAATATATCGACAGAAGAGAAGAAACAATTCTGTGAAATAGATTGGACAGGTAATTTTCAGTACTTCAATTATTTGACCTCTACGATATAACTTCATATTCTATGTTCTTTTTCATGTCATATAACATTTATGCGCGATATATTATAATAATGCTTTATATCTAAATAAACATCTTTAAAGGGTACTAATTCCTTCAGTAAGATTAAAATAACTATGAAAACCTAGTCCATCGAATTTATGATTGTTTCGTTAATTTCAGATTATTTCAAATCATACGGCGACAGTGTAACAGATGGGGTAATTATGAAAATATTTGATTTTCTTTAGACATACAACTTTACGTAATTTATATTTCTACTCTGTGTTAACTCTTTAACGTACATATTTTTTTAAAAAAGTAGAAACAATCTTATTGTTTTGTAAATGGAAACACTTTCTACAATTTTGAACAAAAATTAAAAAATACTAAATTAGACAACATTTTCTTTAAATTTCGCGGGGCAGCATATACCTTTTAACAAGAAAGATACATATTTGCCATGTGTATAGTTATTAGCACGATAGATTGAGTTTAACACTTTATCGACCGGTAACCTATTTATCGGCTTTTCGATTGCTAACGCTCATCGACCGGCAGCCTAGTTATCGGCTTTTCGATTCCTAACGCTTATTGACCGGTAGCCTTTTTGTTGGCTTCTCGAGTTCTAACGTCAGTAGACTGGTGGTAGCCTATTTATCGCCTTTTCGATTCCTAACGTTCATCGACTGATAACCTATTTATCTACTTTTCGAATACCAGCGCCTATTGACCGGTAGCCTATTAATCGGCTTTTAGTTATCGACGCTTTTTGTCAGTGGGTTGCTCTTTTTATAATTTCGCAGCGCCAACGTCGATTAATTATTTCCAGCTTTATACTGACCTCTCCAAATTTTTATCAATTATAATAGTTATTTACCGTTCCTAATGTATAAAGAACGTGCAGATGAAGGTTATAAATTGTATAAAACAAACAAAATAAAGTATAAATATCAATAAAAATCCATTACTTTAAAACAAAAAGAGTAATCACTGCAAAATGCATAGTGAAAATTTAGCCGGTACTGGAAGTAAAATCGGGCGCATCTAAGCCGGTATTTACTGAGTGGCAGCTTCAACCAAGACCGGTCAATAAAGTGTTAAGCGCGTACGGTAATGGGTTAAACACTTTATATTTAATCTAAATGTCTATCTGCATTGCTTACTTTTATCTAAACATGTTATGTTCAATAAAGTTGCCTGCGAATAGTGTTTCTTTCCTTGTTACAATTAATTCCTCTGCACAGGTTGAAAGTAGTTTATATAATTATAACACGCACCACTATCGTTCTGCGAAATAATAATATTGTCTGTTGTAGGAAACGACTGTATAGATAAAACTTTGATTTAAATAGATCTAATTTGTATAATCGGCCACTGTCTAATTTTATTCTTATATTTATTTTGTGAATAGAATAATTACAATCTGGAATCATTTGATTTATAAGGACACCGTTAATACTAATAGAATAACATAATACTTTATTAGTCACTTGAGTTTGAACCCGTAATTAATGTAAATAAAGTTTTAAGTCCAATTTTAATATGTGTCGTTGAGAACATGTTTTTAAAAGCACTTGGTAGTGAGAAATACATTTAACTTTATATTAGCTTCAATTTATATATTGACAGTTTTATGTACATTTTGATTTTTTTTTAATAAATATTATCATTCAACAAAATAATTGCAACTAACACGAGAAGTAATTGTGTTCTATTCTTATTTCACTTATAATTTTTATATATTTTTAATTTTAAGGCAACAAGCCTATTATTTTTGTCATTTGATTAAATTGCATTAGCCAAAAATCTATCTGTTATTTTAAAACCATCTTTAGAGAGATATGCCTGTATTTAAACAATACATCGTAAGTAACGAAAATTATTTTGAACGATGTAATGAACACATACTGCCTAAATTATAGAAAGACGCTAATTGCTGAAGTAGTTAGATATCCTGGTTTTCCGAAAAACAAAAGCTGTGGATCTCTCGCATTCTATTTATTTTACAAATGATAATACTATTACATTTCAATAAACTTCAATACAGTACAACATAGACTTATTTAATTGGATATGATTTTATGTTTTTAGACGTGATTTCTTAATATTTTAATGCGTTTTTTTAATATGTAATAAGTTTATAAAAATTATAATAAAAATTAAAACAAAAGTAGTAAGAAAAAAATATTAAAAAATTATAAATTTTAGAGGGTTTAAAGTTTTCCATGTTTATGTGGTTTTTAAATATACAGCAAATATATTTTAATTTTAAATTGTAAGTAAGTAATAATCTATCGAATTTAATGAATTTACTTTTGATTATTTAAATATAATGTCAAGCATTCTCTTTTTCGGTTAAATTTTAGATAGAGAATTACACAGTAAAATATATTATTTTCGTAAAAACCTATTATTTCGTAGAGTGAAGGATTTTAATGATTAGATTTATTTTCCTACCTGTTTTTTGCTATTATAATTTCCAAATGCTTTGTTAAACCTTGCTTTTAGAAACATACCACCTACTTTGCCTGTATATAAATAATAATTTAATCGAGCCTATAATGTAGCGTCCCTTAATTATGCAAAATAATGTATTAAGTATTTATAAAATATTTTAAACTTTTGCGGGCGACCGGCGACTAAATGTAAATTTTTTAGATGTCCGGAATGGAGTTTATAAGATTGGTACCAGACTCTGCGCGAGTAAAAGTGAGTGGTTCTTACTTATTTATTATTGATAATAATTATAAGAATTTAAAATAAAAAAAATATTTCATTGACTCAACTAAGAGTTTTCTGCGTAATAAATTCAGTACAGACAAATGCAGAATATGATTACTACCTGTTGGGGTTGACACCAGCAGTAGCGGTATTCCCATACTAGCCAGAAAGACCAGCATACTCTATTTAAGTAATATATACCTGATAATAAATACCTGGTGTATTAGAAATTTCAGATTCAGTTCGGATTCTGAGAGGTTCAGCATCGTCTAGCGAAGAAGTACATTCAATAATTGAAGAAAATTATAGATACAATAATATGTCCGTATAATTTCCAGTCGCAAGACGTCGCAAACCCTCCCAAGATTAGCCGGATGTCAAATGAAGACGACAATGTTAATGCAAAATTTTCGAATAAAAAAAGCAATGAGTATACAGCATTGTACACGGCGGAAGATGGAGTCGAAGTTAAAAAGGTATCATTATTTTTTTAAATTAGTTATAATAAATTAAAGTTTTGATTTAAGATGTTTGAAATTGAAGTAAAGAATAATGTTTGTTTTAAGCAGCTGGTGAAGGAGTTATGTGAAATGATTAAAACAAAAACTGTAATAAAAAAACAAGTTGTGAGAAGTAAACTCGAGCGCCTCTTCGATATGCGTCTTTCAAACGGAGACACGTAAGTTCGCTGTATTTTTTATTTCATATTAACATGTTGAGCCCGGCGCCGATATTTCTGTTCTTTCTGTTCAGCCGGCACCCGGCGTAGATTTAATGACGAAAGGTTGGACCAAATTATGCAAGGGTTGGAATGAACGGGGAGACGCAAAACAAGCATATATTTGTTAAGAATGTTTCTATTATTTTTTTCGAAGTTACTACGATTTATAATTTTAAATATTGTTGGTTCAATGGAACTGCGATATCCGACAGTAAAATAGTGCCGGTCGGCAGGGACCGACGCCGGCCGCACGGAAAGTTGACTGCCGGTCCCTAGGGACCGGCGTCGGGCTCAACATGTTAACTTATAGTTTACGGCGTCGAAAGGTCCCAATAAGAAAACCAAATCTATGAACGCAATCATTCCTAACGAGAAATTTAAGATATTTGCATTATTAAATTTTATACACCAGAATAAAACAAAATATGCATTGAAAAAAAAAAAAACAAAAAAAAAATGCTTTGATTTTTATAATACAGCTGTAACGTCATAAATTATATAACCGATTACAAGTATCATAAAAAAAAACTTCTTTCCATAGGTTCCTGCACATGATGTTAGCCAGTAACCAGCCGAGTTTGGAGTACATAGTGAAGCTTATACATAGCGTTAAACAAACGCATCTGTTAAACAAGACAAACAACCAGGCGCAATCGATACTCCACATGGCCGTCATTCACGATCTCCCGAAGCTAGTTACTTTTCTCGTGTCCTATGGTATTTAAACTATTCATATTCATTCATTTTATCAAATTTGCTGTATATGTATATTCGTTAGATCAGGTCAGGGAAAACCCAGGCCTAGTGCACGATGCGCCACTGTAGTAATTTTTGCGTGGTAGCTTACTTAACTGACTAACTTGATTACTGTTGGTGTTTTTGAATTGAAAGTGAATGCGACATTTACTTGTAAGCTACAAGTATTAACACATTAAGGGCGGGGAATCTTGACGAAAGTAGAACTTCAACAACCGAACAGTTTCAAACCACAAACATACTAAATACAAATAAAAAGTGGCGCAAGGATTACGTGTGTTTTGTGTGTGTGAAGTGAAGTGAACAACGTGGTTGCAAACCGTAGTAATACGACTCCCGCCTTTAATGTGTTAACAATTTTTTCACTCCTAGTGTCATATCCAATACCTACGGATCATTGTTCTTAATAAAAAGCATTAAGTGAATGGAGGACGTCAAGAAGATTATCACAGTACATGTCCCAGAGCAGATGAAGGGAGTCTATGGGCTTAGTCGGAGTTTCAATTCCAATAACAAAGAGCGTATGTGCTCCTTGTTCCTACTTTAACGCTCTTATGGAATAAGGCATGCTATATACAGTACGTGCGTTATGCCATAGATGTTTTATCGCTCGACCGATGATTTTTTTTCTACTTGTAGCCTATTTTCCCTACCGCCAATTGTTTGTGAAGGAGTGTTTTAATTTTTTTTATTCATTTCTTAGGTTGCAATCCAATGATTGAAGATGACGAAGGCAATAACGCCATCCATTATGCAGTTATCTGTCAGACTTGCTTAGTACCATTATTAGAAGCTATAAAGGCAAATGATATCAAGTTTGACATTAACGCATATAACAATGGTAATAATTTTTTTATTTATGTAGTTTTTAATATATATTTTGTAGTATATTAATAATATTTATTAGCATATATTATACTTTTATTCTTTTAAAAGTAATATATTAAATAGTCCAATTTTTAATTTATACTAGTAATGAATTTGCATAATAATACTTCACTTTTATGTTTGTTTCAAATGAGGGTGTATTTTCGAAAATAAGCCTCTATGAATCTTTTTTAAATTATTTTATAGTGGTAAAAATTAAATCTTATTAAAGATTTTACGTACCAGTAAATGTTTTACCAGATGATATGTTTTCACTCAGGTTTAGATATAAAAGATACTTTTGACAATTATATAATAAAATAGTATAAAAAAGTGTCCATGGCTTCGAATTCAAAAAATCGTCTCGAAAGGGTTAAGTAGCCATTCAATAATAAACTGTTGTTTTTTTATTAATTAAATATTTCTCTTTGATATTTTAAATATTATATAAAGTAAAAATATCATCACTAACATGATCATCACAGTCAATCCGCGGCATTCCATTGTTGGACGTAGATCCCTTCTAAGGAATGCCGCTTAGCACGATCTTTGGCAATAGTAACAATATAAAAGTATGAAAAATAAATTGATGTGTTTACCATAAATTAGTTTAGTTTTTTAACTGTCTCTGTGACACAGTTTATTGTTTACCCGCTTGCCTTGTAAAGCGGAGATCCCAGATTTGATAGCCGAGCCACAGGAGTAGGGGAATCTGGATGGTAGTCGGGTTTCGCTAAACTTGTCTGGCTAGCCACTACCTTAATGTCAATCTGCCGCCATAACAGCATAGCCGTATTCAGGCAGGCATACATGTAAGTACTAGATGTTTTCTGGTCAAACACACTTCACTATCTAAAACCTTGTTGCTACTTAACATAAGTTAAAATCGAAGTCTAGCGTTAGTCAATAAAAGATAAAAAAGGTCTAGATAAGTAGAGTATATTATATATGAACAGAGAAACAGACTGCGTTGCACCTGGCCACGGTGTACGGGTCGGCAGAGAGCTGCGGCGCGTTACTGTCACATGGTGCGTCGATTCGCGCGCGCGACGGCGAGGGTCGCACCGCGCTGCACGTGGCCGCGTATGACGACTGCCTGTCCGTGCTGCCGGCCCTACTCGACAAAGCGCTGCCCGTGAGCATTACGTCACCATTAAACCGATATATTTTTTAACCATGCGAATGCCCTCATATTACCAACTTACAAATTCTATAAAATCGTATGACTCCCAAACGTCAGGGACGTTTTAAAAAAACTAGTTTTTTTCGGCATCTATCGTGCACGCGAGTAGTAGTAGGCAATAGATTTTCCGACACACGTGAAATTGAAACATTTAATTTCTTAAAAATCTGACTATAATGCCAAACGAATCATACCAAAACAAAATTGCTCACTCGTTAAGAAGTAATTTGTTGAGAAAACTAATGATTTTAGATACAATCATATGTGAAAACTATTAAAATGTATTGTAAGGCTAACTCTAGGTTTCTCTTAAATTAACATTAAGTATATATAGGTTGGTAGATTTTAAGCATAAATAATAAAAACTATGTATGGTGCGTGCTATACCTAATCGTGAACTGTCTTTTATGTATTTGTCTTTTTGCTTTCATAATATATTTATTTATTTAATCACATTACTAGATTTCATAAACCTATGTATACTTTGTTCACAGGACGACATTGAAGCAGTGGACGGTCGTGGTAACACTGCTCTACAAATTGTGTGCAGTGGCGCCATGAGAAAAAATTCTGTTGAGATAGTCAAATTGCTTCTGGAGAGTAATGTAAGTTAACATTTAAATACTTTATTTACCATTATCTAATCTAATATGTTGAATTCAGAAAAAAAAATATGTATATATTACCTCTTTCTAGAAACGAAATATTTTTTATGTTATTATCTATAACAAACAGGATGTTCACAAATCGACGCGTATCTTCTCTATATAAATAAAAACAAACCAACTCTTGGGGTACAAAAATAGGAAATGTCGATTTTGAATTTGTTACTTACAGTTATACAAAAACTAAATCTTTAAAGTTCATATTCTAAAAATTAAAAATTACTATTTATCTTCGATTTTTATTTCTGGTCACAGTTGTTGAGTAACAGCTATCTGTTAGGTGATGGTATAAATGAAAACCATGTTTTCGCGAGAAATCGTATTTTTACGTAAGTAATTATTTAATAATGATAACACATAAATTGGTTTTATTAAATCATGCACTCTGTATTACTCAATTTGTTAGTATGATCATATAAAAACCACTTGAGTTTTTTTGCAGTGCTTTTTATAGCAAGGCACGTTGCGAACGATTGACGATTAAAAGTGATTGTAAAAATCATATTTAACAAAGAAAGTTTAAAGTTGTTCTTTAATACTTTGACTCTGGCGTCAATTGGACAGCGCCGGTCCCATGGTAGAACAGTATTAAAATTATTAAATGTGGTAATTTCAAAGAAATTTAAGAAACATTTTTAACAAAGATATGGCTTAGTTTTGTATCTCTGTTTATTCTGGCCCTTGCACATTTCGACCAAACCTCTTTTCATTGTTCTTCGCTGGCTGAACTGAAAGGACAACAATATCAGCGCACGACTTGATGTATTTAATCATTGCCGGCAGGACCTGATTGCGTTTAATGGGACCTTGTGTATATCATGTTGTATGAAATGATATATTTATGGTTTTAGGCCGGACTAAATGGCGCTCAATGAGATAATGAACGCATTATATGATGATAATGATTTCATGTAAGACATAGGCATCGTATCGTAGAGTTAAAGCTGCAAAAAACTTTAGTTTTAAAAGATAAAAATTCGTTAAAAACATACTGTTACTTTTGTTAAAAGGCTAGTCCACATAAAAACGAGGACAACAATCAACCGGCTTGGAGGATGGCACGGGACAAGCCGGAACTTTATAAGATAATTCAAAAGTACCTGCCGACGCAAATTCTTGCCGAAGACGAGATCAAGTCGGAGCCTGAGGATGAATACGAATCAGCCGACGATGGCGTGAGTAGTTGCGAAATATTCCTGTACACGTAAATACACTTTTTATCTGTTTTCGTGGGTTCTCGCACTATCATTACATTTTAGCTGTATCTATATATGCGATTTCGCATAATCATTCATTTCTATGTTATTGTTGCTTAAAGAAATAAATGGTTATTAACACATTATCGACCGGTGATGAAAAAGAAATTCTCTCATCTTGTACATCGTCTGATAGTTTGTCTCTTAATAGGCATCAGCTACAACAGTCAGAATAACGGGCTAAATGTGGGCGAGCGGCAACGAAGAAAAGCCTAAATAGGCTACCGGTCGATAGTGTTAAAAGACTTAAGATGTCACTACATAGTTTATTTCAATAACAACAAATATAGTTTGCGATGAAAGGTAACCCTGTATAAATCGTGATTGTAGGTAAAAAAGTATGCAGTCTATGGTAGGTTTTTACGTCAGAACTACTGTTCACTGCGCACGTTTAACGTCGGGCAATCTACAGGGTTCAAAGGTTTAATGTGACAACATTAAAGAACTATACATGATATTAAAAGTTAAATTAAACTTATACCATACTACACAATTTTTAATGTGATAATTTTTGAACGACGACAAATAAGTTCATAATTCGACGTATAAACTTGGGTTGAACCTATTGGTTATATTTTTTCTTTTTTGAAATAAGAAAAATTTAAATCTCTTAAAAACTTTTAAAAAAAGTAAACGGGAGAAAAAGAAAAAAATAACAAGCGTAATAACTGAAATTAATCTATTTAAAAAAAAAAGTTTATTCTGCATTGCAGGAATCAACTGAAAAAGGTTTAGAGGATTTGAATTTATTTGTTGAAGAGGTGTCAAGAGTTTTAGACCAAACGGGGGCCTGGCGTGAGCTGGCGGAACGTTTACACCGTGACTCCCTACTCTCGTGGTACTCAACCTCTGAGAGTCCAACGCGTGCACTCCTAACTAATTTAAAAGTGAGGAAATTTTTAAATTAATTATTTACACTACGATTATACCATAGAGAATGTTTTTTTTTTTTTTTTTTAAAAAAACGAATTGAATTACCCGAGTAGTTATTTAAAAAAGTTTAAAATCGTCTACCGAGTTTACAAGTTAATAATGCATCCATTGCCAGATGTTTACTTATACTAATGAAATACATATTCTTTCATATTAATGTTCCTCAATTTCCAAACAATACTGTAGAATAAATTTAATAAAAAAATACCTATATATCCACTTCAACAATTATTCTCGTAATTAAGAAACTATTTAATTAAAGATTCTCAATTTATATACCAGTATTTAAACTGATCCATTTTCAGGAGTGTGATGATGACATCACTTCAAAATCGCTAGCTCTCCTTCTTGAAGACATGGGGCAACACGAAGCTGCTAAAATAATTAAAGGCTATATCAATAGTTGATGTGTTCATAAACCAAAGACTTATGTATGACGGTTTTTTTCAAAGGTTGAAATTCTTTTAATGTTATATGAGCATAGATTTTTAATGTGATTGATAAGTAATACAAATATTTTATGGTAAATATTTGCAATGGATTGTATAATTAAAATGTTTTTATGTTGTGATATTTCAGTCATTTTAAATAAATAAGGTATTTTAAGTGGTTTTAAAATGAATGAACCTTAAAAAAAAATACTATATTATTTGGTTATTTTTGGTTACTAATAAAAATGTAATAAAGTTACTTTGCTATAAGTAAAAAAGTTAATTTAATTTTATGGCACAAAACGAAATTTGTCTCGAAAATTCACTTGATTGATAGCATTTATGTATTGAGATTTGTTAGAGTATCTCTTGGAATTTACTACTTGAATGTATTAATTTAATGTTAAAATAGTTTACAGTTATCATTATGTCAAAAAGGTTCTTTAATGTAATAAATTGTTGTCTGCATAAATCTATTATTGTGTTAATGACAATTTATTAATAATGCTGTCAATAAGTATGCATGCATTAGTGATGTTTTGGCATTGTTGATAAAAAACTTAATTTATCTACCCTGTCTTTTTTCTGTTTTGCTTTATTCTTTAAAGCATGTTTATGTATGTATTGCAAAAATATTAAATATAATTAAAAATGTATCTCTGTCACACTGCCGGCCAAAAGTTTGAGACCACCTTGAAAAAATTACAATATTGAATAAAACTGCAAAAGTTAGTGCTCTACAAATTATTTATTTACCTTATT
>DWQX01006677.1:0-11039 GCA_018245475.1 Pharmacophagus antenor | reverse complement strand
ATCAAATGTTAACAAGTATTAGCGTTAAGGCAATTTTTTTAAAATCCTAAATTGTTAATTAATAACATTTTTAATAATTTTAAATAAATAAATTAAAAAAGTTACCCTAAATTTTAAATATTAAAAGAAAAATATTTAATATTTGAAAAAAGAAAATCTTACAGGTTATATAAACATGATAACAAGAATTATATAAAAACCATAATATCTAACACTTCTTTGAGGAATTCTGCAAGAACAAGTTTAAAATTTACCAAAACAATTCTTAACTTTCTCAATTTTCCTGTTAATATTGTTTAATAATACATTGCATATTTACAATAATAGTACCCCAATAAGATATGAAATAATTTTACATCATGTTTTTGATATGAATAGAAGTTTGCATATGAATAACTAAACTCTTTTTTAACTATAAGTGCATAATATATATAAACTTCTATGTTTCTCTTGTGAAATAAAAATAAACCTATCATTATCAAAAGAACTAGATCAACTTGACCCAATCATTTATCTGTGTCACAACTGCTATGTTCAAAGTTTAAAGAAGCTATTGAGAAAAAACTACAGACCTAGTTTTAATTTTAGAACTGCTAAGCATTCAATAGATTGAGAAAAGATGCAGTGTATTTAATAGTTATTTATTTTGGATATTATTTAAATGTGTACTAAATAAAAAAAAATCAGTAAATGAATTATTGGATAATAAGTGGCAATGTTTCGTTTATGAATTATTGCGAATTTAAGTGACTAATATTAACATAAAAATTATAATTTCCTTAAGTCCATGCTTTATTCTACAATATATATTTCAAATTTTATGCTAGGTGATCTTTTATAACAGCACTACAATTTTCTTATCGATTCTACAGAATATTTGTTTGTAACACATCCACAAAACACGGGAGCGCAGTGAATCACTACGCTGTTTACAGCAGTTGGAAATGCCTGCACTGATGTCATGCAAACTCATACGAACCACCAAATACTAAGGCGCCCGTGACTCTAATACGGCGCCAGAATGAACGTATTAGAATTCCACGAATCTAAAAATCATCAAGGCAGTAGACGGTAAAGAAATCTTTCGTTTCTAACGTATTCTTACATAATATTCCTATAAGAAATCACATTCTTATGTTAACTATGTCCCGATTTAACAAATATCAATAATATTGTAATGAAGTAATGTTTCATGCGTAGGAGGAGTTAAAATACCTTTATTTTATGTGTAATCCAATATCCAGAAGAAAGTTGTAGTCTTATTTACACACCAGAACACTGTCATTCAGGTAAATAAACACACTATCACAACGCAGCACTACACAAATTTTCACTTATAATTAATAAATTATGTGGAAATATCACATAATGCGCCATTTTTGCAATAAATTCAAAGGACAGCAGTCGGCAACCGCTGCCATCTTTTTTGTCAAATGTCTTTAGACTAAATATAGCGCTTCGAACGAACTCTAGTGTTATTTTTAGAAAATAAGATGCAGATTTCAGACACTACTTTCACGCCATCTATTGTTTCAATACAGAAACTGAAACTATTAAACAGATGGCGGACATTTATATTTTAACTTAAATTGATGAGCGTAATGTTATGTTGAAAATGCGAAATCTAAGTAGTGCTGCATTTTTATAAGTGAAATAAGTCATTTACCATCAAAATATTTACTTGTTTAATTTTTTACAAATTTTAAATTACCGTTAACTGTTTTGATTTGGTTTAATTATTTCACAAAATTTAGCCATAAAAAAACGGTAATAACTGAAGACTGCTATTAGCGGAAAAATTAAACTTTTTTCATATCGTTTGTTCTTTCCAATCCTTGGAAACTAAGTTTGTTTATAATGAATTTCGCAAAAGGAATTCAAACCATTTTACTCTGATTATACAAAAACAGTTTCTTTTAATACTGATTATAATAATGGTCGTATAAGGTAAGCGTAAAAACTGTATCGTATTTTGGACAAGATGGATAAGATAACAGTCTAATGACTGAAGATGAGAATGAAGAC
The DNA here is from genome assembly GCA_018245475.1 of Pharmacophagus antenor. Lineage (NCBI taxonomy): Eukaryota > Metazoa > Arthropoda > Insecta > Lepidoptera > Papilionidae > Pharmacophagus > Pharmacophagus antenor. The sequence continues at coordinate 9,014 of DWQX01006677.1, read as the reverse complement.
CACTTATTTATAAACAATTAGTCCTCATTCTTCTGACTTTGTTAACGTAAAAGATGAGAAATGTAATAGATGAAAATCATAGTATCATAGTATGCGACGAATAAACATAAGTACTCCAACAAAATCCAGTAACTTGCCAGAAAATATTTTCATTACTTAAGTGCAAATTATTACGTATTGCTTTGAATTTTGAAGCCAACTTTTTGGTTCACCTTTAATTAGTGATCACATTATTAATTAATTCCCGATGTAAACAATATAAACTTTATTTGCAATAATGCAAATTTTACACATAAAATAATTTCAATTAATGATGTCCATTCGAAACTATTTATTTCTTCATTGAATATATTAATTGAAATAAATACTTTTATATTAATTTACCCTATAATGCTCTGGTCATCTGATCAAACTCCGGATGATAACATTCGGGGACAAAGATATTTTTAAAACTTTCGTTTTCGCGGATTAATTTTGCAATCCTCGACCCACATTTTTAAAATGCCTTTGGATTTAAGACATGGATTGTGAACTTATTTGGTAGTATTTCATCAAATACGTATTGCCAGATCTTAATGCCTAATCGAGAGTTTCCATTTTACTTTATTTTCTTTTGTAATAAAAGCCTCCTATGCATATATTCTACATGAACATTTTTTAACAAAAAAGTATTTTTATCTTCTCTTTTAAGATTTATTAATAACGACCCTTTAGACGATACAGTGTTTTAAATTTATTAAAAAAATGCATGTTGAAGTACCTATTTAGTGTCATAAAATAAAATTTGTTAGCAACCTTTTATATAACTGAGCCCTAATCCTTTGAAATGTCAACGAATAAATAAGTTTACAGGATATGTAGAGTAGATATTAAAAATATTTGAATTCTGTTTGTTACTTCCTTGCACTTGTATCACGAAAGCCCAAAAATGTGTTTTTTAAATTAATCACACTCTCCCACTCTCCATATTAATAAATTAATCTGAATTTAATAAAAATATAGGTATGTTATTAGTTGATTGAATAAATTTGTCTGCTTTCGTGGTGGTGGTCCGCCTTGTGACACGGAAGTCCTGTATTTTATTCCGAGGACACATGGGTAGCGGAGTATGAACAGGAGTAGGGAAAACATTACTTTCAATGTAAACCTACCGCCACAACAGCGTTCTTTTTTTTTACAATCATACATGTGAGAACCAGACTATCCTCGGCAAGCACGCTTCACCATCTACGGCCTTATCGTCATTTCACATCATATGAAATTTAAGTCAATGTTAGGCCATTGCTGATAAAAAATAAATTATATAATTTCATTGTTAAAACACTTCTGTAAAAATATCAAATAACACCTTAGAAATTAATTAATATTAGGATCAATGAAATTGTATACGAAAAACATTATGCAAGATGAAATTGCGATAGTACGTGGTAATATTTCCAACAAATACATATCGTTTGTAATTTATTTCAGTAGTTATAAAAGTTATTATATAAATTGTTATTTCCGCTATACATGCCATACGTCTAGTTAGATTACCTGAAGATATCCATTCTCGAGAGTACTGACATATTGTTAACAGCATGCGGTACGTAATTTATTAGTCATAGTAATACTTATTTGCCCGCTCGTTAGCGAGCGACGTACAGTGAAAGTCTTTTGTTCAATGATGCAAACAGTCTGCATCCGCTAACGGCAACCGCTTATACTACGTCAAAAATAGCGTGAACCGCATATTTAAATCATGATTAAACCGCCAATACTGTTTTTGAGAATAGTTTATATTGTCAAGGTAAAGCACTTTATTATATAAAGACAAAAGATTTTCGTATTTATATAAATACAGGGTAGGGTAAATGTTTATCTCGACTCTATTGTATTAGAGAGACAGTGATGCGAAAATAACTACCTATTAAGAGGTACAAAACTAAAAATTTTGTTAAAATTTAAAAATGCCCCACATGAAAACAAGAACACCTTATCTTTACGGTCGTATCGCTATTTTGAATTGTAGATTAAAAATTAAAAATAGGCCAGATTTGAATCAGTTTAATTGAAAGTTGCTCTACCAGAAATTTGCTAATACACAATAATTTTTCTCACTCATACTCTTCTCCTAACGAATAATTCCTTCGTAGTTAGATACTGCATGAATCGACTGACTAACAAATTGCAGATCAAAGATAGAATCTAGTCCTACGAAACCAATTTATGTTTGTTTTATACAGACGTAAATAAAGTTATGAAGTGTGGTGTAGTAGAATCAGAATAATGTGAACTAGGTTCTAGGAAGGAGCTACCCTATAGGTAATGAAGTTCAAATTTTATCTATACGTAAGTCCCGATTGATTCCCTTCCTGATTGATATATCAACGCACAACGTAAACCGCTGGTTCTAGAGACATGAAATTTGGAGGGTATGTTCTTTGTGAAGTATAAATATTCACTAAGAACATAAAATTCCAATCTTTAGGGGGAATAAGTAGGGTTTGAAGGTTAAAATTTTAATTAAACTTTAAGTTATCTGAATTGATGGTCTTGAAATCTGGTACACGCACTAGAGGGGGATTAATCTTAATACTAAATAACCACACCTTGGGAACTAATATATGGTAACTTTAACATAAAGTATGTAACGTTATTACCAACAATTGTCACATGTGTGACAGTTAAATGTTTACTACTTATATACGTGGTCGTACAAGCGAGACGGTTCAGAAACGCATAAGAATGAAAGTAGTATCATTTCATAGGTAATTAGATATAATAGGAAAGCAGAGATATGTCATCAGAGACGTGAAGGTGAAATTAATTGTTAGGCATTAGCCGAAGCTCCCTCCCCGAACTGGTTCCGGTCCCTATTAGGCCCTCCGCCACAACAAGGGTTTAGTAACCGTGGCCTGGTCACCCACGCAAAGAGGAATCAATCGGCCGGGCCGAGGTGAAGGGCTGGACCAAGGTAGCCACTCCACGTGGGCTTGGAAAACCTAGCTGTGATGTGTGCCGGTAGGCTGCAAGTTTAGCATGAAGACAGCATGACACCAATCGCGCTGCCTTCGCAGTCGGTATTGCGATTCCTACCCTGCGCGACTAAACAATATTGCACCGCAGATGCGGCGGCAGTCAGACTGCGGCGGAGAAGGGAAACCCTGTCTTCCGTGGCCGAATTTCGATCGATGGCGGATGTTCGGAGGACATGTGCTGTCTGGCGCTCGTCTCTTAACTCCCAAGGTTTCGGGGCGACGGATTCGGGAGGGTTCGTTGCCCGTTCGAGGGTAAGAGGCAATAGGAGAAGGCGCGCTATATATTCTAGCGCCTCTTACCAGGAAAAGGATAGAGGAGGTTTACCTCTCATGAGAAGGGACCGCACAGTATGGTCGGAGCATGCGGGGTCGCGGAGGTGTGCGGAACCGTCCCCGTGACTCCGCCGTAAAGCGGAGATGATAGAATATCATGGGATTTTAGTCCATGTAAGTCTAATATAAACTGTCCTGTCGTTGCTCCCGCAACAGCAGGTATGCGAAGGTATTTCCCCACATGAACAAAAAAAGGCATTAGTTGAAATAGGAATGAATACAGGTAAATACAAAAAGAAGATTTACAATACAATAATAGGAAAAAGGAATATGTATTTTAATTACACGCTACGAAGTTATTATAAATACTCCTTTCCATTACTGGAATCTGAATGTTAATTTAAAAAAATTATAATTTTTTTCATTTGTTAACTATCACCATAAGTAAAATATACGGGTGCGTTGTAAATACCTTTGGTCGCTTATCGATAACGTATACTATGGAAAAAATCTATGGTCTATTTATAGTCATACTATAGCAAATATTTTTAACTAAAATTTTTAACAAATCTTAACAAAAATACAGTATCAACTAATTTCTTAAATAATCTTGCCTGCAGAGATTTAGTGCCAGATAGGATTTTTTTACATTGCGTTCGTCGCCTGTAGAAATAAGAAGTTAAATGAATCCTTGCCCTTGAAAGGTTAGTGGTTGGTTTCACTTGCTCCAATACCCTTCAAACAGGAACACAATGAAATTTGCACACTAATATATGTGTTTCGTTCTATACGCAAAAATCAATATTTCAGAATGAATTATTGATTTTCGTGTAATAATTGATCTAACGTTTTGAGTTATACGCATACTAACTTGTACTAGGACTAGGTTTACATGGATAGTAACAAACCATAGGATTTAATCTATTATCAAGATTAAATGTATGATTTTACCGCTATAAAAAGTATCTTCATTATTGATGGCGGTGATCAGCTATTATCGCATGAATTAAAAAATGGATCAAAGCGATATGCTTTGATATTTATAAAGTACGATACCTATTATTCGAACTTCTGCCTTGCGACCACTGATGTTGCCAAACGCGCCGAAAGTCTAGGAATTATAGATACCGTACCTTGTAAATATCAACACAATATACTACCGAAAATTCACTTAAAATATAGACTTCATATCTCAACATCCGTTAAAACTAGTCAACTGGATTACTCATTTAATAATGATTTTTTTGTTTTCATTACCGATTTATAATAATTGTAATTTCTGTAAAAAAAGGTCTTTTTAAACTCTATAAGTCATACTTTCTCAAGTAATCGTTTTGTAATACTATAACAAAGTATTCTATGCTATTTAAACAGCAATTGACTCCTATGAAACTTTCTATTCGATTCATTGTTTACTGTTCCGTGTAAATTTTTTAGTTTCTTTAGAAAATGTGGTTAATTTGTAATAAAGAGTTTAAGACTTCGGGTTTTTATTGAAGTGATTCCTTAGGTAATCAGAAAATTCTCGTATTTTCAATGGAAAGAGATCTATTTTATATTTTTAGAGAAGGCTTACAATAACGATAATCTTTACTATTAAAATTATAAATTCTAACAACATATTCTAAACCTCACCCAAAATATTTAAAAAAAATTGTACGAAATAAAATTATTGGATTTAGTATTAGTAATTTAAAAGTATTCAATATTGAAACAAAATAATTGAAAGTGATTTAATTTTATCTAATTATGTATAGCACGTAACATTTGGGTATTAAGCAAAAATTAGATCGGTGAAATTAGATAATCTAGTATAGTGTGATAAGGAATTAACAAGGTAATTAGATAATATTGTAATCAGTATAATATTATATTTCTCCGTCTAGAAGCTGAGCAATAATATTTTAATTACTAATAGATTTATGCCTAACCAGGTAAGATAAGTAAAATAAAGTAGAATGATTGGTTTTGACGGAAATGAACCAATGAGTAATTTCAATAACATTAACAACTATGTATTAATTATAACAGGATTTTATATTATCGCGATTTCTTATCCGTATTAATATCTCACGTGACATACGTGTACGATGTATATGTACAAGGAATATTTTATAAACACACATTATTTATCGTACGTTCGTGTCAAAGTAAATCAATATTATATTTCAGGAGGTTTAGTACAAATTCTAAAGGCTTTTTTTTTAATTTTCAACGAGTCTTTATTCTGAACTGCTCTATAGTGGTGGTTATAGGATAACACTTGGCTACGATTTCACCTGATGTTAAGTAACAATGATGACGTAAATGGTAAAACGTGGTTGCCCAGAATACATCTGGCTCTCACTTGTTTGACTGCCGGAATACAGCAGTGCTGTTATGGCGGCAGACTGAAATTGAGGTTTGTTAGCAAGCCAAACAAGTCGGAACCTAAAGACTTCTATATTTTTAAATATGAATAAAAGAGGTATTGTTCTGGCAGAAGTTAATTATAAGAATAGTTATAGTGGTGGTTTTTTATGTTTTGTTTGTGACTGTAGTACATATAGTTAATTTCGATATTTTGTATTGATAATTTTGAGGTGAAATTTATTTAAGCTAAACTGGTGAAGTGTATAAAAATAAAGTATATAGATAGTAGTAAATCTATAATTATTAATAAAATCTAAACTTATAAACTTTGATGACTCGAAGGTTAAACTTATATCAGCGTAATTTCTACTGCTTTCATTGTGTAGTTTCGATCTTTTCCATTTATCCTTATCCACAAAAGGTTAGGATATTGGCTCTGCAGAATGCTTTTCATCATATACTTTTTGTCATACACAAGATGTGACTGCAGAAACAGATGAAAAAAAAACGGTGAAAGTGATCTTTGAAATTAAGATAATATCCGATTTTAAATGGGCATAAAACACAGCTACTGTAATTTTCCACAGTTTACTCTGTTACATAGATGGTTGAAAACCACGCTTACATTGTGGCTAACCAGCGGAAAGCGGAAGTAGCGACGTAACTTCCAAACTTCCTGCTAAGTAAATACTTTAAACATACCCATCTTTATTCGTTTTTCCGAAAACTCAATTCATATTTATATTTTATAAATTTAATATTTAATTTTGTTTAAATTTTAAACGCTTCAAATTTATACTAATTATTAGTTAACAATACTTTTTTTTAATTTTTGTACCATTATGAACTGTAACATTATCTTATATACCTTTTACAGAGTCTTTTTTATGGAGCAAATTACAAATATAAGTTTACTTCTTCAACATATTATTAAATAAAACTGACCTACAATTATTCACATGAACCAATGAAATTCTCCTCATATCAAAATCTTTTTAAGAACCTTAATGATCGCCGGGGATATGTCTTGTATACCAATATCTTCATAATCGCCTCTTTATTTATAATGTTAAAACAATGTGAAATTTATAAATTCAAAAATGTATTTTACTAACGGGCGATAATCTCAAAATACCACTGATGTAACTGGCTGCTGTATCGTGCTGGGGGAAGCCACTTTTCTCTCGAGTTTCTCCACCGATTCACAGTGCGCGAACGCAGTCTACCGCACGACATCAACAGGCGTGCGCGTCTTTATTATACAACGTTGCAATTTTTAACCTTTCTGCTATCGTAACAGGATACAAAATCGGTTTTTATCGTAATACGTGTGAAGCTGCTGTCAGCATTGTGTCTGTGAAGTTTAATAGAAAGTTAACAAGTTACGACGCTGGTGTGAATGAACCGATTGTTAGTTGTTTCAACAACCACTACTGCCTTAAAGATAAAGTAAGTGTAAGTTCATTGAGTTTATTAAATTCAAAGTAATTTAATTCACTAAACTTTATGATAATTCTTGATATGTAATTTTATAATTATTTTCTTAATTTAACTTTAATGTAATTGCCATAATTAAATTACAGTTGTGTTAAAACCATGTAATTAAAAATAAATTAATAAGAACGACATTTTGAAACAAAGATTTCGTTTCGTAACACGTTTATTAGAAATCCACTTTTTGTTTATATAAAATGTACCAAAGTGCTCCTTTATCTCTCTTCGATAATATTTGTTTGCTATTTTAAAAAAAATAACGACGTAATTTAAGAATTTACTATAAATTTTAAATGATCTAGTTCTTTATAAAATATTGTTGAAAACTCAGTCAATTGGATATTAAATATATTTATGAAATAGCTTTTACAGCAAACTGCTGACACCAGGTTCAAATCACCCTCCCGCCTTGATTCTTCCTGGTCTTTCATTATTGTCTTTAACCAGGAGTAAATTCAGTGTAGTAGTAGAAAACAATCCTTAACTATTTATTATTTACTATTTTTAGTGGAGTATACGGTGTTGTTTAAAACAATAGTAAAATTATTGGATAATGCAGCACGATAATGAACAAATGAGCAACCAACATCCGTGTTGTCATTATTTTTATGGCTATTGTGAAGAGAACAATCGTTCTCCCACGGCACATATATTTAGTCCGTTTTCATTATCTTTGACATACATTACAAGAACATAATTCGCAGATGTACAATACAATTCTGCAACTCCACCAGCAAAAAAGAGTTCGACATTCGAATGCACAGCGTGAAACAATTGCTCCGTCGTTCGTCGCAGTGCTTTAGTGATGAAATGCTCATACGTGATATATTTATCAATCGCTGTCTTTACGAAAGCCGCTCGCAAGCACCACTGTGTAACGGTAGCCGTACGATTTTAAATTAGACATATATAGAACAGAGTTACGTACGTTCTATCTGCATAATGATTGATTTAATTTGTGGATTGCATTGTTTCCTCCGCCGCATCCACCACGTGGTGATTTAAAATATTTACCAATGTATGCGATCAAGCTTCAACCAAATAAAAACGTACACAATACATGCCAAAAACAATTAGGAAAAATTATGAATACCTTTTAAGTAAATGAAAAAATAGCTACGCTAACGGTCCAAATTTAGGTTCCTCGTTAATTAATTATTAATATTGATTTTGTAAACCTAAAACATATATAGTGATAAATTTATTAATTACTATTTACTGTAGAATTTGTGACGCCTTTATAATTTCAGACGAATTTTCTATTCATAATGAAATACAATATCAATTACTGCCTTCGCATACGGAAATCTTAGGGACTAAAAGTTTATTAAAGGTAACACGTTAAACATAGCTTGCATATAAATTATTATATAATGTTATAGTGCTTGGTGCTTGTGCGGCGTTTTTCTGTCGATACTGGCTTGATCGTCGTTACGCGTTCATATTACGAAACAACTTTCTGACAACTTCGTTTTTTAAGCAAGCAACACTTTCCACTGTAACCGTATTTGAAATTCGCACAGTTCCATAAGTTACACCACAGATTTTATTGCTAAATATGCGCGGAGATAACAAATTCCATCACATTCACAACTGAGATTGGATATAATGATTTATTAAGAGCTTGAATCAGACAAAAGTCGATTATAATAATAACATCCTGCAGATCAGATTATTAGTAATAGTTGGTTTCCCAATTGCTTACACATTTCTAGTCTGGATCATATGCTGCATATAGTTGAAACAAACTTTACGAACCTAAATTTATGTTAATATTAAAAATAAAAATATAAATTATCCCTCTTAAAAATACCACATAGTATAGAAACTGCGGGTATAAAAAGGATGATTATATTATTATAAATTATATTATAA